>OVAO01002990.1:0-11836 GCA_900406285.1 Biscutella auriculata | reverse complement strand
ATGTCTTCTTTTTTCTCTTCTTTTGGATAGATTCCATCTGAATAAGTAGTTCATGTTATCCTTTTTGTCCAGGATAAGGGATTTGAAGAAACAAAACCAGTACTTGAAGCCATAAAGAACAAAGGCATAACTGCCATTGGAGCTGCAGGGATGTGTTGGGGCGGTTAGTTTATAATTTATTGTATTTTCTATGCTCTCTTTGTGAGGGATTTTCTCCCAAATTTACCTATGATGTAAGAAATTTATTACACTCTCCTTGGCTAGTATCTGGTAATGTCTAATGCATATTACTCTCATGTCTCGTGTGTTATTGATCTTCAGCAAAAGTCGTAGTGGAATTGTCTAAACAAGAGCTTATTCAAGCAGCTGTTTTGCTTCATCCTTCTTTTGTCACAGTTAATGATATCAAGGGTAAGCGACGTTGGTTACATTTGATATATCTAAACCGAGGAACATTGTTTTGTTACATTTTAAAGAGTGATCTATAAGATTGTGTGATTAATCTCGCCAAAATAAACAGTGTTTCAGTTTTACAGTAAAACTATTAGTAATTCACATATTCAACCATGAAAACACTTTGATTGTTCCAGTCCAGTTGCTATTTTACCAATCTTAATAGTCCATTTATTGATTTCACGGTTATCTGCAGGAGGGAAGGCTCCAATCGCTATATTAGGAGCTGAGATTGATAATTTGTCACCACCAGCACTCTTGAAGGAATTTGAGGAGATTCTTGCTTCCAAACCCGAGGTACGCCACTTTTGCAATTCACCAGTTTTATCTAGTGGAAATGGATGAGAAAAGAAATACTAACTTATAAACGGATTATGTAGGTTAATAGTTTTGTGAAGGTACATCCGAAAGTCTCACACGGTTGGACAGTTAGGTACAATGTTGATGATCCAGTTGCGGTCAAAGCTGCAGGAGAAGCTCACAAGGAGATGGTCGATTGGTTTGTGACTTACCTCAAATGAAAATGAGAAAAAGGGCTCTCTGGCCATGTAGTGTTCCATGATATGAACAATAATAAAAGGAGAGACAAAGTAAAACTCTTGTTTTGTGGCTTACTCTCTATTTTCCATGATTTGAAGCATGTTTTATGATCTTTGTAGTGATCTTACGTCTCCAACTAAACGAGAAGCTGAGTTCGTAAAATCCACTAACATCTTTCTTCTTCTTCTGGATTATGCAGCTGATTTTATAATTCATTTGCCTTCCTAGCTTTTAAAAGTGTTGATGATCACTCCAGAACTCCGAAAGCTTTTTGCTTCGCCTTATGCTGTTTCTTTTGTCCCTCTAGCTCTTGTATAACTATAATTTTATACTTTGAGATGCACAATAATTTATAAAAATTAAGAGAGAGGTAAAATATAAGAATTTTGTATTTTGAAAAATTATGTTGGTTTGGTTGATAATAGTTTATAAAAATTAAAAGATACGGTAGAAGATTTTAAGTATTTTGGGAAGTTATTATAATTTGATGGGTAATAGTATACAAAAACTAATAGATTTTGTAAAACGATAGAATTAGTATTTTGAGAAATTATAATAACTTGATGGATAAATAGTTTATAAAAATGAAAATTTTGTAAAATGCTATAATTCTATATTTTAAGAAATTATGTTGATTTGATGGGTATAGTTCACATAACTGAGATATATTGTATAACGATAAAATTTTGTATTTTGGGAAATTATGGTTATTTGGCAGATAATAGTCAATTAAACTGATTTTTTATGAAAGATTAGACTTTTTATTTTTTTAAAGCATGCTAATTTGGTCAACAACAATTTCACCAAAACTAAAAGATTTTGTGAAACGTTAGAATTTTCTATTTTTGAAAGTTATGTTGATTTGATGTATAATAGTCCACAAAAACTGAGAGGTTTTTGTAAAATGCTAGAATTTTGTATTTTGAGAAATTATGGTGATTTGGTGGATAATATTCCACAAAAATGAGAGAGTGATGTTTTGTAAAACGCTAAAATTTGATATTTTGGAAATTACGTTGCTTTGGTGGATACATAACCCATAAAAATTGAGAGATTTTTGAAAATGTTAGAATTTGATATTTTATGAAGTTATGTTTACTTGATGGATTATATATCACAAATACTGAGAGAATTGTAAGATGCTAAAATTTATATTTGATAGATTTCGTAAAACACAAGAATTTTGGATTTTGGGAAGTTATGTTAATTTAGGAGATAACAGTCTACAACCAATGAGAGATTTTGTAAAACACATTAGAACTTTGCGTTTTATGAAATTATGCGCTTTGGTGAATAATAGTCAATTAATACTCAAAGATATTGTAAAATGCTAAAATTTTGTATTTTGTAAAGTTGTTATGATTTAAAGGATAACAATGCATAAAACTCAAAGATTTTGTACAACACTATAATTTTATAGTTTAGCAAATTATACTAATTTTGTGAATTCCAATAATATCGGGAGAGTTTATAAAATGTTAGAATTTATATCTTGGAAAATTATGTTAATTTGGTGGATAATATTCTCAAAACACTAAGCGATTTTGTAAAATGATAGAATTTTCATTTTGCGAAATTATGCAAATTTGGTGGATAATATTTCACAAACCTTAGAGCTTTTATAAAACACTAGAAGTTGTAACTTGTAAACTTCTACTTATCTGGTGAATAATAATCTATAAAAATGGATAGATTGCGTAGAACACAAGAATTCCGTAATTTTGAAAAGTTTCATATTTTGGGATGATAATCAACAAAATCTAAGAGACAATGCTAGAACTTATATTTTGAAAAATTATGCTAATATAGTGGATAATATCCCATAGATATTTAGAGATTTTGTAAAACGTAATAATTTTTTATTTTAGGAAATTTTGCTAATTTGGTAGATAATATTCCAAAAAACTAAGAGAATATGTAAAACACAAGAATTTTTTTATTTCAGAAAATTATGTTTATCTGGTGGATAGTAGTCCACAACAAATGATAAATTTTGTAAAACACTACAACTTTGTAATGATGTTTATTAGTTGTGTTTATTATATCACAAAAATTGATAATTAGTTGTGTTTAGTTGATGGAAATAATGTTAATTAGTTGGATAAGAGTTTTTTTATTAAGAGTTTTGTTAAACGTTGAATTTTTATTTTGGGAACTTCTACTTATTTGGTGGATAATTTATATAAAAATTGATAGATATCATAATATGCAATAATTTGTTATTTTGGGAAGTTGTGTTTATCTAGTTGAAAATTCTGAAAATAGTCCACAACAAGTGAGAGATTTTGTAAAACACTATAATTTTGTATTTTTAAAAATTATACTGATTTGGTGGATAATAGTCCACAAAAACTCAAATATATTATGGAACACTAGATTCTTCTATTATGAGAATGTAGGTTGATTCAAAGGATAATATTCCATAAAAGCTGAGAAAATTTATGAAATACTAGAATTCATATTTGTGGAAGTTATGTTTGTTTGATGATTATATATCACAAAAATTGAGAAATTTTGTAAAACGCTAAAATTTTAGGAAATTCTAGTAATTTAATGGATAATAGTCCATAAAAGTATTTTTTTTGTAAAATCTTAGAATTGTGAATTTTGTACAAATTATGCTAATTTGGTGGATACTGTCCATAAATTTTAAGAGATATTATGAAACTCTAGAAATTTTTATTTTGGAAAATTATGGTGATTTAGTGGATAATAGTCCACAAAACTATTTTTTTTTTGTAAAATGCTATACTTTTAAATTATGTTTATTTGGTGAATAATATTTTAATGAATTTGAGCAATTTCTTAAAAGGCTAGAATTTTGTATTTTCGAAAATCATACTGATTTGGTGGATAATATAGTAAAAAAACTAATAAATCTTTGTGGATAATAGTCCACAAACAAGATATATTTTCTAAAATAATTGAATTTTGTATTTTATAAAATTATGTTGATTTGGTGAATTATAGTCCTTAAAATTAAGAAAGAGCTTTCATAAAAAAATATTCAATTTTGTATTTATGGGAAATTATGTAATTTGTTTTATAGTAATCCACAAATAATGAGAGATTCGTAAAACGTTAGAACTTTTGTATTTTGAGAAATTATGCTAATTTAGTGGATAATATTCCAAAAACTAAGAGACTTTGAAAATATTAGAATTTTTATAATGGAAATTATGTTAGTTTTGTGGATAATAGTTCATAAAACTGAGAGAATTTGTAAAATGCTAGAATTTGTACTCTGGGAACTTCTACTTATTTGGTGGATACTAGTCTATAAAACTTAATAGATTTTATAAAACACAATTATGTATTTTTGCAAGTTATGTTTATTGTACGGATAATAGTCTCCAACATTTGAGAAATTTTATAAATTTAAAATGTTTTATTTTAGAAATTATGCTCATTAGGTAGATAATATTCTTATAAAAACTCAAAGATATTATAAACCGCTAAAATTTTCTATTTTGGAAATTTATGATGATTTAATGGAAAGTCCATAAAAACTCTGAGATTTTTAAAACACTAGAATTTTGTATCTTGGGAAATTATGATGAACTCGTGGATAATTGTTTACAAAAAGTGAGAAGTTTTGTAAAATTATAGAATTTTATACGATAGAAATTTTGTTTATTTGATGGATTATGTATCACAAATATTGATAGATTATGTAAAATGCTCAAAAATTATATTTTGGAAATTCTTGTTATTTGGTAGATAGTAATCCATAAAAATGAGAGATTTATTAAAACATTAGAATTTTTTGTTTTAAGAAAATATGCTAATTTGAAAAGGGCTAGAATATTTTAGTTTGGGAATATATGCTAGTTAGTGGATAATATTCCAATAAATCTAAGGTATTTTTATAACACTATAAATTTATTTAGGGAATTATACTAATTTGGTGGCTAATCTTATTTATAAAAAGAGGAGGGGTGTTTTCCGGTATTGACATGTGGAAATCCTTAAAGAATTAGTCTAAAAATTTGTAAAACAAGAGAATTGAACTGTTTACCATAAAGATAATATATAGGATCATAATCACTTGATCTAGACAAACTTTTTGATAAGTCGATAAATACATATGATTTATACCAAAAGTTTGATTTAGTCAAATAATTTTTGGTTAGTTCGGTTAGCTGATCAATGAAAATTTTGTCGAATCAAACCGAATTAAATAAAAATTTAAATAAAAATATAATTGGACACAACATCATTTATAAATCAATTAAATTAACATGTTTTCAACAAAAATTATACTAAATGTAATTAACAAACATTTTAAATGTTTAAACTTATTGAAGTAAAATTGAAAATTAATTTTGTATATAAAATTAAAGTTACAACTTAATTTTAGGGTATCATAAAATAATAAATATTAAATCGTATAAAATTTCTATAATATTTTGCTTACTTCTTGAAAGTGAGTTAGTTAATGTTTTAAACTAATATGGGTAAAATCAATCTTAATATCAATTAAAAAATTCAGTTGTATGTTAAAATGAAAATATATAAATTATCATTCATAATCCAAGAAAAAAGTAAAATTAAAAATATAAAATAGACAAAGAAAATATTAAAATATGTTAAGTAGATAATAAAGTATAAAATATAAAGAGAATAATAACACAAATTGGAGAGAAAAAAATAAAAACATAATATATAGTAGACCAAATTTGTGAAAATAAAAACTCAAAGTCAAAATGAAAATTATAATTATTTTATTATTTAAATTTTGATAATTAATGTGAAACTGAAGAAAAGATATTTGAAAATAATATATAAGATTACTACGCTCATAATATAATATTTATAAAATAACATATAATAAAATATTGATAATCATTTATAAAAAATAATGATAATCAAATATTAAACTGATTAAAAATATTTTATATCAACAATTTTAATCAAAAAATTTATAAAATGAAGATTAGCGTGTACACGCAGATTCTCTGCTAGTATTTCATAAAAAGGTAAGAGATTTTGTACAAAGCTAAAATTTGTGTTTTGGGAATTTCTGCTTATTTGGTGGATACTAGTCTATACAATTTGATAGATATCATAAAACATTAAAAAGTATATTTTGGGAAGTTACATGTTTCTGGTGACAATAGTCCACAATAAAATAGCGATTTTGTAAAATCCTTTAATTTTGTATTTTGTGAAATATTGTTAATTTTGGTGGAATCCTAAAATTTTATATTTTGAGAAACTATGTCAATTTGGTATACTAGACAATAATCCACGAATATTTAGAAAATTTTAAAACGCTGAAATTTTGTACTTTTGAAAACACTTCAAGAAAACAGAGAGTTATCGACGACCACAAACATCGTTAGCTCCATAGTACTTCATCTTAGGGTAGAAATTGAGAGGAAATTGAATTTGTCACTATCACCTCGTCGCAAACCCAAAATGTTCGCTTAATCGTCGCTAATATTTCCATGGAACAGTATGTGTCGCTAAATCATAGCTAGCTAGGTCTCGGTGATACCTTGGTCAATTCGTGATTTTTAACTAGGAATTATGGTTGACAGAATAGTGGTTGTTAACTTTAGCAATATTCACCAAATTGTATCGACAAAATAGCAATGATCGTTTTAGCGACGATGAAGAGACAAATTTTAACTTTTAAATATTTTATTATTTACTTAATTTTATAATTTAAAACAATTCGAAAATCTAAACTAAATTAATTCATATATAATAATTAATTATGTAATATAAATTTAAATAGAAATGTTGTTAAAAAAACTAAAACATTAATATTTCAAAACTAAAAACAACAAAATAAACTAGAAATCTATAAGAGATCGGTCTAATAGAGCGGCTAATATTGGGTTGTCGGCCACGGCACAATCGAGGACACGCGGTATTGTCACCAGTTTTTCGTTCATGACGTCATGTCTAGCATGAAAGTGACAAGCTTTATCTCAATCTTATGTATCTTAGCCCCAACTTTCTTAAACGTCTTTCTTCTACTAAAGGTGTGCGATCCTTACCAAACGTGATGGTAAAAGAACCTATATTGTAAAAAAAATCATATTAGTAAACCTTAATCTAAACCCGAGCTCTCTAAAACTCCGAGTTATAAGAATTCCCTAAAATTATATTATCCCTTAACTATCGAGATTCATTAGACTATCATTTCTAAGATTCTCTAATTTATTGTCACATAACTACCTAGGTTCCCTAGATTGCAATTCATAAAGTCTAAAACTATAACAAAAAACTTAAAAGATAAGTTCAAAACTTACCTTTTTAGAGAGAATGTAGAGAATTTATAGAGATATAGTGCAAGTTTATGATAGATTTGATGTGCCAACTATAACAAACCGGTTTACTATTATTCAAATGACTTATCCTCTTACCAAATATTATTATCATGAATTCACAGCATCTCTGTAAAATTTCAAGCAAATTCAAACTCATTTATTCCATAAAAAACATAAATTACGAGAGTAACTGAATCTAACATTTTAGTAGAATAGATCATATCTGGTAACAACCGATTAAAACACATACTAATCGTTGAAATCTTATTCCGACCATTGAATATCACCTCCATAGCTTCTAAAAGCTCTCCGTAAATTTTTCTGTTGATCATATCTCTTAAAAATCTCAAAACATTATAGTTTTCTATAATGGTCGCAGATTCTATCTACACAAATTTGTCCCAAGAAAAATATTCATAAATTTTACACAATAATTTTGATTATCAATTGACTTTCACCTATATTTTGATCTACAAGTCAGGACCATATGTACTAAGGTTCTACCTGATCATATCTCGTTTTCCTTTATATTTTCTATATACTCCGCAATCAATCGAATTTGTCTATGTTCAGATTTTCAACATTACCACTATTTTTCTCTTTATGTTTCTCTTCTAGAGAATATCTCCTCTTTTCCTATGCCATGAGTCATGAAAATAAAAGTTTTGAAACCCTAGTCTTTTTTAAATTAAAGTTTCTTTGAATCCCATTCTATTGAATTTGAGTTTAACTAAAATTAGGCTCAATTGTTTTGTAACTTAATTTTATTTTATTCATAACTCGTAGTTTGGGATGTTAAAGAAGTGGTTAAGTTTATCTAAGAGTATCTAATCTTGCTAAGTTGTTGTTATATCAATCATCGCTAAAAATCAGTATTGTATGAAGGACTAATCCAAAAACTTTGAAATTAATTTGCAACTATAACAACTAATCCAAAAATGTTTAAAATTCTATAATTTAATATTACATATATATTATACATGTAATTGTATCAAATTTTTACAACCAAAAAAATTTTTTTTCGTCGTTTAGAGAAACGATGACTTGATTCATCAATCAATATTGATATTCGAACAATCACATGCTATATTTGATTTCAGTTACTATTTTTTATGTACCAATTAAAAAAAACAAACAAATTTAGTCGAATTCGGATTCGAAGGTAACATAAACCATAATAATGATGGAAATATGTGTTAACTTAAACTTAATTGGTTTGATAGAAACATAAATTTATAAATATAGAGAGAAAATAAAAAAAATTAAATTTCAAACTAACACATGTTTTTTTTTTTTTTTTTNTTTTTTTTTTTTTTTTTTTTTTTTTTTTTTTTATCATTATTGTATATTTGTAACAATATTTTATTTCTAAGACCAATCACTTTTTTTCTAATTCAGAAATTTTGTGATATGAGAAAAAAATGATTATACATTGTTGGGATGATATTGTCAAAAAACAGTTGTAGTGATTGTGCACAATGGTATTGGTTCTACTAGGATAATATATTTGTTTCTATTTAATTTATGTTTAACACATTTAATTTAACAAATGGTAATGTAGGACTTAGTGATCTTATTTAAAAAAATAATATTAGAAACTTAGTTGATTTGAGGAAATCATAATCCAAACTCAACTGTTCACTTTTTATAATAACTAGGAAACAACCCGCGTGATACGCGGTATTTGTTTTATATTTTTTTTTAAAAATCATATAAAATATTTTTAATTATATATTATTTGATTATTGATATTTTCTTATGTGTTATTTTATAAATATTATATTATGATCATAACAATTATATAAATTTAAAATATCTATATTTTCTCTCGTTCCTAAATGATGAAATAATTGTAACTTATTTTCATTTTCATTTTTTATTTTCATCATTTTTATCTTTTATATATTATGTTTTGTTTTGTTTTATACACTTACATTTTTTCTATATTTATACTTTAAAATCTACATGATGTATTTTAATTTTTCGCTTGTCTATTACATTTTTCTAGTTTTATTTTTTTCTTCTGTTGTGAGTGCTAACTAATATATTATCATTTAAACTTAAAAGATATTTTTAGTTTATACTAAGATCGATTTTATCCGTTTAGTTTAACATGATGTCTGACTTAGTTTTAAGAAGTAAATTAAATGTATTTATCAATTTAATACAATTTAATATTTAATAGTGTATGTATTATCAGTAAAAAACTAATTCTTTTTTTTTTTTTTTAATTTTTACCACCCTAATAATCTATTTGATCTTTTTCAAATATTTAGTTATCAGTTTTTTCTTACTTATTATCCAATGCTCAATATTGTAATAATTTTTTATATATGTAATTTTGTAAGAAATATTTTCTATTTTTATCATCAACTTATCTCTATTTATATAAAAAAATTTATTTAATTAGTTTTGAATATTATTTTGTATATTAACTTTTATTGTTCTGGTTTATCTTTTTCATTTTCAAAGATAAAAAATTATCAATTTTGCAACTATATGATCCCGCAACCCTCAACCATGTAATATATATATATATAGAAACATGAAAGTAAGTCGTTTTGATAAAAAAAATACTAAATTAAAACAAATGTGAGAAAGAGGAGAATCGAACTCATGACCATTTCCATTTGAAAACAAATACTCTACCAAATGACCCATTAGAATTTTGTTAAATTTTATATTAATATACAAAATAATTATAAATTTTGTAGAGAAGGGAGTGCCACATGTCGCCACGGGAGAGCACCCCTTCTCTCATTATATATAAGACTAGAATCGTGATCCACGCCATGCGTGGGATGACATATATATTTAAAATTTTAATAAATACTAAATAAAAAAAATATCATGATTTTGATTTTTATAAATATTTAATATTTATTCATTTACTCATATATTCCATATTGGAAGTTTTTGACTTAGAGTTTCATATTCTGAGCATGTCAACTTATTTATAGAATTACATAATATTCTCTTATTACTTTCTTAGTCGATGTGAGACTTTTTAATAATATGATTTACTTTATAAATTGAATATTTCATATCCGTTTTGAAAAATCCGAATCACCCAAATATATATATATATATATATAAGAAGGATAATATAATAATAAAAATTATTATATGATTACATATGAGATATTCTTTCCTTAAGAGAAGTAACTACATAATATTACATATTTTAAATATAGAAACATATGTAGTATCATGATATTTATGGTAATGGCAGTGTGTAATTTCATAAGAAAGTTAACCTTTATTTTAAATATAATCTGAAAATGAACCAGAGAATGACACGTCAGCATTTTCAAGTGCGACACATCATCAAAATGTTTCTGTTTTAATATACAGGGGATACTAATATTACTAATGGGCAAAAAATTGTTCATTTTCATGTCAGTGATTAACACCATTCACCATTTATTGAAGATTAAAATTGCTGTGACGTCTTAACACAAATATTCCAACTGTTTTCTTAAGAAAGACCGTAAAAAAATTTGAAATGAATTATAGAGCTTGACAGTACATATCATTCATAAGTCTTCAAGAAATTAATGTCTGGGTCCACATCAAATTCTTCGATTAGAAAAGCAATTTATACCTCAATCTGTTATATCCACTATAATTCATGAAGAGTGTATTTCAATCAAAAAATTTTGTAAGTTGTTGACAAATGGTTTGTAATTAGCATCAAAGAAAAAAATTAGAGAAAAATAATAACAAAGTTCCGTTGTAAAAGGATTCTTGGAATTCTATAAAAATAATCATTTGAATCTTTTGTCATGAGTATGTTATCATTATGTCAGTCTGGGCTACTAAAGAAATATTAAGAATACAAATCTTTTGAATCTCTATGGAAATCGTGTGTATGTTTTTACCAACACCCACACTCCTCTCAATATATTTCGCTAAACTAAAACGACATATAGGTGCTGTTGTTTGCTCATCTGGTTGAGGCTATGAAATGATGTTTGTTTAAAGACATTTAGGCAAAATTTAGAGATGCATTTGAATGAGTTTTGAAGATGCATTTGAATGCATCTCAAGATTTTATATTTTTCTAAAAAATACGTTTTATTCCGAAAATCATGTTATATTCCGAAAAATCACATTTTATCCCGAAGATCATGTTTTATCCCGAAAACTTATATTTTATCCCGGAAAATCACGTTTCATCCTGAAATATTAAGTTTTATCCCCAAAAATCACAATTTCTCTAAAAATCATGTTTTATCCCAAAAAACCACGTTTTATGCCGGAAATCACGTTATATCACGAAAAATCACGTTTTATCCCATAAAATCACGTTTTATCCTCGAAAATCAAGTTTTATCCCGGAAAATTACGTTTTATGCCGAAAAACCACGTTTTCCCGGGAAAATCACGTTTTGCACGGAAAATCACGTTTTTCATGGAAAATCACGTTTTTTCACGGAAAATCACGTTTTTCAGAGAAAATCACGTTTTTCACGGAAAATCACGTTTTTCACGGAAAATCAAGTTTTTTCACGGAAAATCACGTTTTTCACGGAAAATCACGTTTTTCACGGAAAATCGGG
>OVAO01002989.1:0-11836 GCA_900406285.1 Biscutella auriculata | reverse complement strand
TGTAAAGACGAAGAAGATGGCAGACAAAATGATACAAAGGAAAGAGATGATTGAAAGCAAGATTTTGTTTAGTAGCTCGAGAAGTAGAAAACCCAAATTGGGTAAGTGAATCGTCTGAGTACAGATCCTCAGCAACACGTGTAAACATTCTTCTGAGAATGAAAAGAACCGAATCTCACAGACAAGAAAACAGAGGAGAGAAAGCCAAAGAAAGACATAAAATCGCACTAGAAACGCGCGAAAACTCAAAACCCTAATATCGCACTATCGCACTTAAAATCGCCTCAGGAGAGACAAACTTTTCACAACAATCGATAAGTTATTCTCTTTAATGCTGCCGCAATCGACGATATTATACTTTAATTTCTAACTTATAAAGACTATGAGTCACAAATTCAAAAATTCATGATAAACAATATATATAAAAATATCTTTCATTGGATATGACGATATCACCCAGCAGAAATACGTCATTATTTATAAAAATCATTTTCTAATATTTTATGAATAATATTATAATTTATAGATACAAAATCATTTTCATATTTGTGTAGTTTGTGATTTAGATTTTATGATTTATAGTTTAAGGTTTAAAATTTAGAGTTTAAGATTTATGGCTTAGAGTCATATGGATAAAAATATTTTAGTTATTATTCAATTAAAATATGTTATTTATAGTTTTATTCGTTATTATATAGTCTATAAAAGTTATTTTAGTATTATTTAAAGAATTATCTTAAACCAAAACATGTAATTTATAGAACATGCGATGTTAGTTTAATGATAAAATATTTGACATCACTAGTTACTAATCTTAGATCTAGAAATTTCTAAAACAGGTTAATTTACTGCCATGATAATAATCATTTTCCTAAACATGCAATCTATATAATCTCTTGATCAAATGCATATTCAAGAAGCATAAATATCAATTTCATATAACCATTAAAAAATCCTAACACAATCCCTTGGAAATCACCACTGAACAACATAAAAGACTCATTTGGACATTTTGTCAACACCTTTTGGGCAACAATATTTCTAAGATCTAGAACAAGGTGATCAATCCTATTCTAACATTAAGATGATCAATTTATTGAAGATCATAAACAATCTAAGTCATAAACATCATAAGCAATCAATCAACAACCATAATCTATCATAATCCATAAGTTTAAAAAGATTGCTCACTAATCATGTTGAAACCACAAAACCCCATGTTGAGTGAGTGTTTAAACATGATCAAAGTAAGAGATTATATGAGATAGATGAAGAAGAAACCGAAATTGCAAAATGATTAATATCAAATCCACAAATCTTCAAAGGTTTAAGAGAGATTAGAGAAAAGTAACATTAGAGCTTAGATAAAAAAAATGACATAATGACAAATTGTGGTTTTAGGGTATTTATACTATGGAAAGAGGAAGACAAAAACAACGTGGTCAACTCTAAGTGTTGACTTTGTCACGATTGGTATCGGACACAAGTGATTGGTATGATCACCGATATAAAGCTTCTTCTGCACCAATGACTTGTACCGGCCAGACGTGACTGGTATCATCACCTGTACACATCAGTGTATCAGGTCTTCTCGACCGTGGAAGGTTTTTGCCTTCTAATTCACTCAATATCGGGGTGGTTACATCGATACTGGTCGCTGATATGCTTGTACTGGTTTGGCTTGACCAGTATAACTCTCTAGTTTTCACCCTGATTCTGCTTCTTAGCGTCCAATTCGACTGTTTCTTCGATTTAGCGTAACTTCACACATGAAACATGAGATGCAATGAAAATGCAACATAGACTAATAAAAACCGTGAAAGCGAGGGTTAAAAGACGATAAAAATACAACATATGTTTAGACCAATATTCAAATCCAAAATTTTTCTTACATAGTAGTTTTTTCTATATTGTAGTACAACTCTAATATTATTTTTTAACAAAGATTTTGTAATATTTTTTAAAAATCTAGCAGGAAAAGCCAAATATTTGTTACAAACCCACTCGATCGAGTTGGTTAATTTGGTATCCAACCCAATGGACTGTTGGTGTACTCGGTCCACATGGATATATTTACAGAGAAGCGCTCCTACTTTAAGTCGGTTAGTTTCTCATACGTGGGGTGCCAACATAATTCGATAGCGGATGAGTTAGCAAATAGGGCCCAAATGAGTATCTAGCCCATGGAGTACGTCAGTGACAAAGATCCCTCATCTCCCGAAAATTGTGCACAGTTGATTTTCCTTGATCGACTAAAACAAAAAAACCCACTCGATCGAGTATATAACAAAAAAGAGAAGTCCAAATAGAAAACCCTTAGAGCATGTCCAGTAATGTATGTAATGGGTTTTTACAAGGGTTCTTAAGCTAAAAAAAATCAAATAATAAAAGAAAAAATAGAAACGGTTCTTCCCCAAAAGTTTTAAGAAACGGTTTTGTAAGGGTTCTAAAGCTATGTGTCAAGTGTTTATTCGCTTTGGATTAAAAATATACTTTGTGAAGCACCACGTATCTGAAGTGCCACGTGGGTTTGTATTGAGTATATAGTGTGTGATTATAGATCACGCTTTGTTATTTTTTATTATTGTGCAAAAAAATCATATACGAACCAAACCGAATAAAACTGAATCGATATCAAACCGAAATCAGAAAATAATTGAATGAATTTTTGAACTATTTATTGATATCGATTCAGATTAATTAATAACCAAAAATCAAATAAATATCGGAAACAAAAAAATATCCATAATACCAAACCTAACTGAAATGGGTATGATCTAAAAATATGAAAATCTAATAACCGAACTAAAACCGAATGAGAACCGAACCAATTTCAATTCAAATGATCTAAAGTATCCGAAAATTTAAATATACCGAACTTTTGCCATCGTAACAAATCCCGTTCTTTATTAAGATAAAGTAAAACTAAGCAAAATAACGAGAGTATATATCATACTCCACAATGATAGTTGAAGACAAACGTGATAATTACACTCAATTTAATTTATCGGAATTCGACGAAGGAACTGCTAATACACATGTGGATTAATAAAATAATTACACTTCACAATATTTTCTTTTTGTAAAAATATTAATAAAATATTGTTAAAAAGGTTTAAAATTTTTAATTGATTTGTGAAAATATTATTATAATATTGATAAGAGTTTTTAATTAAGAAGCGCTAATGTAGATGGTCTTAGACAAGTAAAGTATCATTGTATCAATGTCCATAACTTCTATTAATATCGATCGATGCAGTTTTTGGTCTTTTATTTTTTATTCATATAGTCACATCTTGTAGATTCCATGCCCCTAGTACCTCGACGTGAGCCCAAGTTTGTTTTTCTTTTGTTTTTACTTGAGATGCACAATTTTTCAAATTATAGTAAATATTAGATATGTATGTTTATTTTAAACTTTTTTACTCCAAAAAATTCCAATGTTATTAAATACATTATACATATACATCTCGTTTCCTACATACGAGTAAACTGGGTTTCATAAGCTAAAACTTTACTTACTTTGTTACAACTTTATTATACAAATATTTATTATATAATAAAGTGTTTATATATAATTTTTTATATGTGTGTAATAAAAATAAAACTTTGATAGTAACCACATCCTACATCTTTAGTAACAAATCTTATTTCAACTTATTTCTAACAAAAATTGTATAATACAATGCATGACATGTATAGATTTTATTAACATTTTAGACTAAATGGTTTTCTTTCTCAAAGTTGTTGAAATCTAACAAAATTGCAGATCTAAAATGTAACAAACAACAATTAAGATAAATGTCATGTTTGATTAAGAAAGTTAAACATTATGGGCAAACCAAAGCATTAGGGAGTTTTACAAACCACGTATTCGAATGATTTCAAATTGGCTCTTTTCTTTATCTTTTACGTGTTTTCCTTTTTCACAACGGTCGGATCACGGAGTTTTACAATACAACGGCTAAAAAGTTAACGCCGTTAGCACTATTAGCTTCTAACAAGTCAAACGTCTAGCGCCTGCCGTAACGGTCTCATTTATTTTTTAATCTTCCGAATTTCATTTTTTATTTCTCACACAATTTTATTTTTGGGTTTAATTTATTAACCTTTTCAGAGAAACTCTCTTCCTCTATATTCTTCTCCCTCTCTCTCTCTCTCTCACGTCGGACGATAAACCACAATTCACCAGAAGATTTTTCAAACCAGATTTTTTGAAATCGCATTGTATCTTCGAGTTTTCTTCGAGGACGGAAACCTAAACTCCGTCGTTCTCCGTTTCAACGGTACATTTTCTGCTTCCTCTCCCCCGGGAATTTCTGGAGATTCAGAGCCGCATTTTAAGTTTATAAATCTTCCATTGTACATTATTATCGTGATTCGTGTTTTATACATGATTTCTCTGTCGACATTTCTATTTGCTTGTGTTTATTTATGTTTTAGGGCGTGATTCGGGTAAATTCTTTTGAATTTTTTGGTCGCTGTCATTGATCTTTGGAGAAATTTGAATATCATTGATTTCTTATGAGGTTAATGGAGTTTGAGTTTGTCTGATTGTGATTTAAATTTTATCTGTGTGGATCCTTGACTTACCATGGCGGTTGAATATTGCAGTCTAAGCTTTGTTTCAATATATGGATTCTAATCAAACAAAAAGAGGAGGTTCGACAAAATCTCCATGTCAAACTCCACGTTCAACTGATAAGTCAAATCGAGAATTACGATCAACTGACTTCAACTCAAATCCAGCTAGCAAGAATGAGAAAGAAAAGGGTGTGAATATCCAGGTTATTGTTCGTTGCAGGTAAATATCCTTTAGGCAAAAACGATAATCTTCTTCTTCTTTTTTCCTTGGTTTAATATCCTAATTTTACTCTGGGGATTGTGTTTTGCAGACCATTTAATTCGGAGGAGGCGAGGTTACAAACACCAGCAGTGCTTACCTGCAATGACCGGAAAAAGGAAGTGGCGGTAGCTCAGAATATTGCTGGGAAGCATATTGATAAAACATTTTTGTTTGACAAGGTCTAGCTCATCTCTTTCGAAGTTTTGGTTAACTGCGGAATCGTTTCCGTCCAACGTTGTACGCTTTTGTATGTGTCATATTAAGATTTTGGTTTAATCTTTAAGGCTGTTTAGATAGTGTGCATTTTAAAAAGTTTGTGTGAAACTAAAAGCAAGCATCGGTTGGTAAGATTGGGAGAATGTATTTGCATCCTACTTATAACTTCATGAAATCTATTAGGTTTTTGGCCCAACATCCCAACAAAAGGATCTGTATCATCAAGCAGTATCTCCAATCGTTTTTGAGGTTCTTGATGGATATAATTGCACCATCTTTGCATACGGGCAAACAGGAACTGGTAAGACATACACAATGGAAGGAGGAGCAAGAAAAAAGGTATGCTTACCAATTCAAGAACATCATTTGAAGCATCTTAATTTGTGGTGGCTGAATCCTCATTTGGTGGAACCTATTTCTTGCTAGAACGGGGAAATCCCCAGTGATGCAGGTGTTATCCCTAGAGCAGTTAAACAGATATTTGATATACTGGAAGCACAAAGTGCTGCTGAATACAGTTTGAAAGTTTCGTTTCTTGAGCTCTACAATGAAGAACTAACGGACCTTTTAGCTCCAGAAGAAACAAAATTCACAGATGATAAGTCAAAGAAACCTCTGGCCCTTATGGAAGATGGAAAAGGTGGTGTTTTTGTCCGAGGACTGGAAGAAGAAATAGTGTCTACTGCTGATGAGATTTACAAAGTCTTGGAGAAAGGATCAGCCAAGAGACGCACAGCAGAGACTCTTCTTAACAAACAAAGTAGTAGATCTCATTCAATATTTTCAGTTACAATCCACATTAAGGAATGCACTCCAGAGGGGGAAGAGATTGTCAAAAGTGGAAAGCTAAATCTAGTTGATCTTGCTGGTTCAGAGAATATTTCTCGTTCTGGTGCTCGAGAGGTACTCAAAGCATTAAAGATTTTCTCCTTTTTTATATACTAGAAGTGGGTGTGTCAATGTTGCTAAAGAACCGTCAATTCACAGAAAATTAGCGTCTTACCTTTATCATTTTTCTAAGCAGTACGGGTTAATATATTGCAGGGTAGAGCCAGGGAAGCTGGCGAGATCAACAAAAGTTTGCTCACACTCGGACGTGTCATAAATGCGTTGGTTGAACACTCTGGTCATATTCCATATAGGTAACAGAGAGATTTTGTATCTGTACATATCTGTCTAGAAGATTTATTTCTAATCATAATGAATATACGCATTTACATTTCAGAGAAAGCAAGCTGACAAGATTATTGAGAGACTCTTTGGGAGGAAAAACAAAAACATGTGTAATTGCTACAGTTTCACCTTCTGTTCATTGCTTGGAAGAAACACTCAGCACTCTTGATTATGCACACCGTGCGAAACACATTAAAAATAAACCAGAGGTCCGTCAAATCCATATGCTGCTCTTTTATTTCTTCCAGTTTAGTTATATAACCCTCCTCCTGCTTACAGGTTAACCAGAAAATGATGAAATCAGCTATTATGAAAGACTTGTATTCTGAAATTGAACGTTTGAAGCAAGGTATCCATTGGTCATATATTATGGATCTCCTTTGTTTATCAAATGTTACAGTGAACCGTGTTGCTTACGTGTCTCTTCTTTGCTATTCAGAGGTCTATGCTGCAAGGGAGAAAAATGGAGTTTATATTCCAAAGGAGAGGTATACACAAGAAGAGGCCGAGAAAAAGGTTCAGTTCTTATCAATGAATTAGTCGTTTTACAGCTGTATACGATAGATTCAGACTTCATTCTGTATCGGTTTCTGTAGGCTATGGCGGAAAAGATAGAACTAATGGAAGCAGAGGGTGAAGCTAAAGATAAGGTTAGCGAGCAATTCAATTTGAAACGTCATAGTGCAGTTTTTCTTTTCATATTTTGGCTGCAGGATTAGATATGCTGACTATTCTGAATATTGGTTGTAGCAAATTGTTGAACTTCAAGAGCTATACAACTCGGAACAGCTTATAGTAGCTGGATTGAGAGAGAAGCTTGATAAGACTGAGGTATAACGAGTTTTTGATCTGCCTTGTTGCCGAGACAGAAAAAGCTCTGACATACAAGGATTACCTTCTTACGCTCTTTTTTTTCTGATTTCAGAAAAAGCTCTGTGAAACTGAACAAGCATTATTTGATCTTGAAGAAAAACATAGACAGGCGGTTACGACAATTAAGGAGAAAGAATACTTGATATCCAATCTCCTTAAATCTGGTAAGTTGGTTTTCGATTATCTGTGGTAGCTGAATGATCTTTCAAATTTCAAATGATACCTAGTTCTAATCTTATTAACATTTTCTCAGAGAAAACACTCGTTGACCGTGCTGTTGAGCTTCAAGCAGAGTTGGAAAATGCAGCATCTGATGTTTCCAACTTGTTTGCCAAAATTGGTTTGTATCGCTCTCTCTTATCTCCCGTTGTTACCATCACAGTCTATCAGCTCACTAAAGCTATTAATTCCAGAGAGGAAAGACAAAATTGAAGACAGTAATAGATCGCTCATCCAAGAGTTCCAGTCACAATTGCTTCGGCAACTTGAACTCTTGAACAACAGTGTTGCGGGTTCAGTGAGCCAACAGGATGAACAGTTGCAAGAAATGGAAAACGTTATGGCATCTTTCGTATCTGCAAAGACAGAGGTAAGTTACATGAAAGGAACTTAATTTTCCTTCTCTTATTAAGACTGTGATACCTATCTTTGATTATAATTTACAGTCACCAAAAACTATGTTTTAACGTCTTTTCTGCAGGCTACTGAAACACTACGAGGAAGTTTAGCAGAGTTGAAGGAAAGGTACAATTCAGGAATCAAGTCTTTAGATGATATAGTAGGGAATCTGGATAAAGACAGCCAATCAACTTTGAACGACTTAAACTCCGAAGTGACAAAACATTCTCGTGCACTGGAAGATGTAAGAAGAGAATCATGTTGCCAATTTCTTAAAAGAACACTGATATTTTCTTATAATTGACCCTTTTAACTGATGAACTGGTGTTTGAATCAGATCTTTGAAGGATTTACATCAGAGGCTCACGCTCTACTTGAAGGGCTTCAAGGTAGCCTTCACAATCAAGAGGAGAAGCTCTCTGCATTCACACAGCAACAGCGCAACTTGCATTCCAGATCAATGGAATCTGCTAGGTCCGTATCCACGGCGATGTTAGACTTCTTTAAGACTCTAGACACACACGCCACTAAGCTAACAAAGTTAGCAGAAGAAGCTCAAAACGTCAATGAGCAGAAATTATCTGCATTCACGAAGAAATTCGAGGTGAGATTTTGGCTACTCTCCTTGTCTAAAGTCGATGTTTTGAGCGTAGAACTTATATCGATGAGGGTTTGTATTTCTTCTTCATTTTGGGTATTCAGGAATCTGTTGCAAATGAAGAAAAGCAAATGCTTGAAAAGGTTGCGGAGTTACTAGCAAGTTCAAACGCTAGGAAAAAAGAATTGGTGCAAATAGCTGTTCGAGACATTCGCGAAGGATCATCTTCCCAAACTGGTGCGTTGCAGAAAGAAATGTCCGCAATGCAAGATTCATCTTCCTCCGTCAAAGTCCAATGGAACGCCCACATGGACCAAGCGGAATCTCATCATCTCGATAACATTTCTGCAGTTGAAGTTGCAAAGGAAGATATGCAGAAAACGCTTCTAAAATGGTATATAAACCCCACCAAAGGAATAAATTCATCTAATTTTGTTATCTGTTTGTGCGATATTAATCATTTTTGAGCCATAATTGATTGATTACCCTTAGCCTGGAGAATTCAAGAACCGGAACACAACAATGGAAAACCGCTCAAGAATCATTGGTCGATATAGAGAGCAAGAATGTTGCAACCATGGAATCTATAATCAGAGGAGCTAAAGAAAACAATGAGAAACTACGAGCTCAGTTTTCTTCTGCGGTCTCAAATACATTAAGTGATGTAGATTCTGCAAACAGCGACATCATCTCATCCATTGAAAGTAAGTTATTTATTTACTCACATTATCCATTTAAAAAAAAATCAATCCTCTTATTTTGAAAAAAATCTTTGGT
Organism: Biscutella auriculata; assembly: GCA_900406285.1. NCBI lineage: Eukaryota > Viridiplantae > Streptophyta > Magnoliopsida > Brassicales > Brassicaceae > Biscutella > Biscutella auriculata. Next base: position 2,735 of record OVAO01002989.1, on the reverse strand, counting down.
TTCTGGTAGGCTCGTTACGACTCGATAAAGATGCATCCTCGGCAATTAACTCTACAATCGCTCCGTGTTCTGGAAGCTTGAAAGAACTAAGAAGTCACCATGACGACAACGTCACTGAAATTAAACAGAACACAGTGAAATGTCTTGGTCACGAGTTCAAGGTAAATGATTTTGATCATTTTATTTAAATCATATTTTAGATTCAACCAGGATTTATGTTTTCTTTTCCTATATAGAGAACTACGGTTTATACGATCGAAACTGAACATACCTGTTTGTTTGATATGGTTTCGGATTCAGATTTTTTAAGAATTCGGTTTGATCGGTTCAGTTCGTATTTGGATTTAGGTTTTTTCAATAGAAAAAATCGTATTGAAAAATGGTTTGATTTTTTTAGATCGATTTGGAAGATTGAACACGTTATTAAAATACGGTTTTGAGCAAGTGTTGGATTTAAATATGGTTTGTTTATACAAGTCGGTTTTGTCAGATATGCGAATGAATTTAAATTTGATTGGATTTAAATTTGGTTTGTTTTTCACATTACGAAAATATGTGATATAGAAAAGCGAATAATTCATTTAAATCGTTTCAAATAGGGTTTGTTTGTTTTAAATTTAAATATGTGATTGGATATTTGGAAGAGAAAATATTTAAAATATTAAATATGAATAAAAAACACAGGTGGATGAAGGAACAAGCTCAACGCCGAGGAAGAGAGAATACAACATACCAACGGTAGGATCGATAGAAGAGCTTAAAGCGCCATCGTTTGAGGAATTGTTGAAGGCGTTTCACGATTCCAAGTCACCCAAACAAACGCTACATCAGTCTAACGGAGACGCTAAACACGTTAGTAACGGTCGACCTCCGTTAACGACCATCAACTAAAACCAAAAAAAAAAAAAAAGAGTTATTACATGTTCTGGTTCGATCGAGTTCCGTGCGATTTATAGGAACACATGGTAACGAGTGTATAGCAACAAAACCTTTCAATTTTCTTTTTAAACTCTATGAATTAGTTATATTACGTTTTTATTATGATAGTGATCAGATTCTTGATTTTGATTTTTTAATCTTATTTTTGTTAAAGATATTCAATATAACTGCATGAAAAGATTATACACTTCAAATCTTAACGTGTCTTATACAAACCAAAAGAAATTTGGTAAGCTAAAAGCATCTACAATGCTAGAAACTTAATCAGAGGTTCTAAATAATTAATTAATGATTAATAATGTTAAAATTATAGTTAAGATACTCTGTAATTTAAAATTAAAATTAGAGGTCTAATGAAAAAATATTTTTGGGGTTTTTAAGAATAAAATATTATTTCTTATAAATTATAATATTAAAAAGAAAATGTAATTTATTTAATTTTCTAAAACTTGTAAATTATTTGTTACATAGAATTATAAAACTTATGAAAGAGAATTTTGTGTTGGCATTTGTTATGTCTATATATTTGATTTAAATATTAATTTGAATAATTAAAATGACTATAAATAACATAAACTTATAATTTATACTACTAAATCATAAGAAAAAGTTTTGAATAAATCAAAATACAAATACATAAATACAAAATAAACATTCAAAAATTCTGATCAAATTAGTACTACACGTTTTGATAAAAAAAAATAGAAATTAATGCCAAAGTGTTACAAAGAAAAACCAACTCCTCGGTTTTCTTGGTCTGTGAATAGAATGCTCTCTATGCGGGATCTTGCTGCTCAGTTCCTTCGGTGCGATATTGGAAACGGGACTTCGACATTTTTTTGGTATGATCATTGGACCCCCCTAGGGCCTCTGATTACTCATCTCTCTGCTACTGGTCCACGTCTTCTCCGTATACCTCTCAATGCTACTGTTTCTACGGCGGTTGTTAATGATTTTTGGAATCTCCCTCACACACGATCGAACGAAGCAGAGCAATTGCTTCATCATCTTATTGCTACCAATCCTCCTTCCCTGATGGACGAACCTGATAAGTATCAATGGAAGTTCAGGGAAGGTATTTTCAAGCCTAAATTCGAATCTAAGGCTACTTGGTCCCTTATCCGTGCTCATTCTCCTCTAGTCAATTAGAACAAAACTGTGTGGTTCTCTCATGCCATACCACGATGCTCTTTTACTCAGTGGATGGCAATGCTTGGTCGTCTCCCTACATAGGATCGTTTAAATTCCTGGGACGTAATCAGTGATACAAGTTGCCCTTTATGTAAGATTGGATTAGAATCACATTCACATCTCATGTACACTTGTGACTATGTGCATGTCGTATGGAATTATTTCATGTCGCGCGTGGTTCCGAATTGCCCGGCTGACCTCCATGGAGCTTCTCTTTGGTTATCCCAAACTCTAAGCAGCGCTGCCCCTCATATTTTGCTCATTGCTAAGTTGCTCCAACAAATCATCATCTACTCTATATGGAGGGAGCAAAACAACAGGATCTTCTCGGCGATCGAATTGACTCCGGCTTAGCTTCAGAAGCAAATTGACATTACTGTGAAGGATGATCAATAAAATAACAAACTTTGAGAAGAAAGATTTGAACTTTGAGTGATGAGAAAAAGTTGAGANAGAACCTCTCTTTCTCTCTTACAACTTGTCTCTCTGTTTTTCACTCCTTACAACTTCCTTACAACTTAAGAAACGCTCACCCAATATAAAGAATAAAAGAACCCTAAAACCCTTGCCTTTTACTCAACCACACTTGAGAGTAAACTTTAACC
>OVAO01002988.1:0-11836 GCA_900406285.1 Biscutella auriculata | reverse complement strand
TTATTGATTTTTTGAAAAACGTGGAAATCTCGGTTTTTATTCCACAAAAACGTGGAATCTCATATTTTTTCCGAAAAACGAGGAAATCTCAGGGTTTCTCCAAAAAACACGGAATCGCATATTTTTCAGAAAAACGAGGAAATCTTGATTTTTTTTTTCTAAAACACAAAATCTCGAGGGGTTTTCCCCGAAAAATATTTTCCGAAAAATTCAGAAATCTTGGGTTTCTCCGAAATCGTGAAAATCTCGGGTTTTCCCCAAAAATGTGAAATCTCAAATATTTTCCCGAAAACACAGGTTCTCAGGTTTTGTCCTCAAATGTGAATTCGAGATTTTTTCCAAAAATGCGGAAATATATGGGTTTTTCGAAAAACGTGAAATTGCTGATTTTTCCGGACAACGTGGAATATCGGGTTTTTTCCCAAAAATACTGAATCTCAAATTTTCTCCCAAAAAATGCCAAATCTTATATTTTTCGAAAAACACAGAAATCTTGGCTTTTTCGAAAAACGTGTAAATTTCGGGGTTTTTTTCCCAAAACACAGATAAAAAAAAATATCTAAATACAGTATTTGAATACAATATCTAGATGGATCATCCAAATGAGAAAAAGAACAAGGTATAAATAATATGACGAGGTGGTTAGTAAAGCAAAATATGGATGGGATATTAAGGAGATGATTTGGAGATTCCACTATTATGGATGTTGGAAAAGTGGGGTTAGCATGATTTAATCAATATCCATGTGGGTAATTAGAGAATGACAAGTGTATTTTGCTTTGGAAAAACCCATCATAACTCATCAAATAACCATCATTGTAAAAGCTAAGATTTGAGTTATAAAGCTAAGTTAAAGATTAAATTAGCGACATACAAAATAAAACTAGAAAAGAATTCGGTTTGAAAAAGTAGTCTTATCTCGTGTGTACTGCATTATCATGCAACTTCTAATCTTAGGATGGCCATTATGGAAACAATTTATTACGTTCTCAAATTAACCTCTTACCTTTTTTGACTTATCGTTACTCAATGATTTTGTCTTCAATTTTCGTTGCAGAACTTTGAATACCATTTTTATTTCAATCAAATTTGACAACACGGATTTTTTTTTTAGTTTTCAGTTCATAATCGGTTTGGTGTAGAAAATCGATCATAGATTTTATATTTATTTTGGTTTTCAGTTAGATTCAATTCGGTTCGCCTAACCAAAATTATTAAATTTTATATCAAAATTAATCAAATTAAACTGAATTTCCAAAAATTGGCCCATTTCTGCACGTTGCAAGGGATAAAGTTTTTTTACTAGATCTCATGAAAGACGAGGAAAATAAGTGAGAAGCACTATAATATGGAAGACTATATGAATTGTATAATGGAAACTGATTTTTATAGCTTTGACCACTACTTTATTGATGCTATATTGAAATGATTTTTTTCCTCATATTGATAGCTAAAATATGTGTCTTTGATAGGACTAACCAAAATATTCGTAACTTTAGTAACTAAACAATAAAAATGAAACAAAACTAAGAATCGAATTGATATCCAAATTTTATAATAATATTTATATTTGGAATAACTTAAATACCTAAAGCTGTAATTATAAACTAGAATGTATCAATTATTTTATACCAAATAGCCAAAAATTATTGGTTATAATTATCCAAATGTAACCAATTTTCATTGATTTTCTAACCATATTTTTGTATAGTGTTTTGGAATAATTTAAATATGTATTTTGGTTCGAGCGGAATCCAATATTTATTAATTCTTGACTAGTTATCTATTAAATATTGGAATTTATTAGAACTAGAATAGTATCGAACCAAACCCAATAAAAATATTTAAATTAGAGTTATAGTCTAGAACCAAAAGACTGGAAGTGAGACAGAGTTTTAGACATGGTCTTGAGGATTTGTTCAGTGCCTCTAAAGATTTGCTTCAACGACACATTCCTTAAACCCGATTGGTTGTGTGCAAATTATTCTGTGTGGCCTTGGGAATAAACTAATGGGCCTCACAAAACATGCTTCAAATCATGGTTTAATTCTTCGATACTTGAAGGAAACAATCAAACAAACACTAACAAAGAAATAAACATACAATTAAGTTTTGTGAGGCCCATTAAACCGTGCAAGAAAAATACAACACTCCTATTAAAAAGGAGTATAATTAATCCGATTTAATTGACAAAAACGGAATTCAAAATGTTATCATGTAAAATAAACTATACTGAAACATTTCCGAATAATAATACAACAATGATCAACAAAAATAAAGTCAAAAACCAATAAAAACTTGATTCACTCACTATATCTGATCGTAAAAATAACAGATATGTTTTCATCCCATCAAACACAAAGATTTTTCCATCATCTACATAGAATAAACTTAGATTTGCTCTAACATCATCATCTTCTGTAGAAAAGAGCCAAAAACACCATAAAAGTAAGAAAATTTTATGTTGGAAATTGCAACCAGAATAAAACTTTGGAAAGCAAAGCAAATTTCAAAAGAGAAGAAATTATTTGATTAAAAACATAAGGTATATTCAAGGGTAGATCCAATAAGAGGTTTAGTAGGTCACATGACCCATCCAAATTTCGAATATAATGAAAATTGTTGTTTAACGAAAATATAATAGCACACTTGGTAATTTTAGTCTCTTGAACCACCTTCCAACTATGATTCACGCTTCATTCAATATATTTTTTATTTTCATTTTATACATCAATATTTCTGAACCATTTCTAAATCAATTCTAGATCCACCCTTGAGTATATTCATCTTTATTTATTAATTTATATGAGCCACAATATATCAATCTAATAATCCAAATTCAATTCTATGGATTATCGATCACAAAATAAAATAATTGAATGAGATGATAAAGAATTTAAGGGTGTCAATGTGAGTCCGCAAAGAAATATATACATTATAATTTTGTATGTTTAGTTTACTATGTATTACTGACTTTTCTTTGAAAAATAACTATAATCTGTTATATTTATCTTCTGTTATGTATAAATGTTTGATTTAGCTTAATTGAAAAGTTTTGACTTGATGTTCATACATCTCTCTATAACAAGATTCAATATTTGGTTTCATGAATTTTCCTAATAGGTCAACGATTAGGAGTATTTTCTTTTTCTCATATAGGTGCTTATGAATCTTAAAATTTGGAAAAAATTTGAAAGTAGTTAAGGATGAGTTTTGAATGAACATTCAAATGCATTTTATTTAATAGAAATATAAATGGCAAAACTAACCCTATCTAAATTAAACTTTCTGTCAAATTATAAAATTATAAAATTGATAATTAATTTAATTTATTTAAATATAGATTATAAATTTTACCAAAAGTTTTAATTATTCGAATAAAATTTTGGTTCGATTCAAATGTTAAATTATTCGGGATATTAATTTTTGGCAGAAATACACTGAAATTGTTGATTTAAACATATAAATCAGGTAATTTCAAAATTTATTTCTTGTTTTATTGCTTCGGTTTTGTTTTGTAAAAGTAGCATAGATATGCAAAAGACATAACCTTATTCAGATCCATATTCTTAAAGCAAAAGACATTCATATTTCTCGAACCTGATCTACAGTAAAGTAACATAACGAAGTAAACAATATAATTATCCATAATTGTTTTTTTTTTTAGCCGAAAGTTTCTTCTAATACTATCTCAAATTCAGTTCAAAAACATTTCATGATATGAAACGACATTACATTAGACTGTCTTATATAGTCAGAATCAGTATCCGACTACTATTACTTTCTTGCAGAGAGTCAATATTATCAAGCTTATAGTATCATTAACTCTCTTAGTGGATACTATGTGTCTCCATCTCATATTTATGTGCATTTGGTGTATATACATTATACATCAAAATAACAAAAAAAGAAGTTGAAATATGTTATTATTCTTCTTTTTGTCAATATCAACTCTTGGATGTTTAGATTTAGTGAGATTTAGTGGCCCACCTTAGTTGTTTCTACCAACAATTATCTAACATTTGAAATAATTATCTATCTCTCAAGAGTTAGTACATAACTACATAAATAAGTGGATATGTTGGAACCGTACACCAGAATCAATTTCCTGTTCATATTTCGTCTGACAATAAATTCACAAGGTTTTTTAATCCAGAAGCAGATATATCTTATGAATATCTTATCAATATGCTACTAATATTTTGTTATAATTTATGTTCAAAATCTTAACACTAAGTATAATCTCCATTCGTAAGGTACACATAGGGATGGACGTTCATATATCTATTCGGATTCGGTTAGTAATCGGTTATCGATTTTTATGGACAAGGTTTGTAGAATTTATTAAGTTAATTTTTATTTTTGGTTCGGATATAAGCGGGTTTGGTTCGGATTCGGATATCCGAAACATATATTAAATATATAAAATTAATATTAAAGATTAAAAAAAAATTTATAAATTAAAAAATATATATTATAAATTAAAATATAGTAATAAATATTCAAATTCTTCTCTTAAATAAACATAAATTCAGAATGAAACAATAAAAAGTATTAACTATCTACAAAAAAAAATTAAACATTAAAATATATCAAATATTTAAAAATATCAATGAATACTAACAAATATTTAATATTTAGGGTTATGTTTGGATTGTTTTGGATATCCATTATTTTTTGGTTCGGTTCGGTTCGAGTTCGGTTTTAGTTATTTGGATAATGAAACCTACTATCTATTCAGATTTTTTCTCGGTTTCGGTTAGGGATCGGTCTCTATTTTTTTGGTCGATTTCGATTCTGTTTTTTGGTTTTGGGTAATTTACCCACCCCTAGGTACACAGTTAGTATTTCATCAATATAATATTTTTATTTTAATGTTATTTAGTTTTTCGTTTTTTATGTTCAATTTTTGTTAATATTTTTAAACATACCAATTATTTTTTAAAAATATTTTACTAATTAGTTCTATTTATTGTATTAACTAAAACATAAATTATTGTATTAGCCAAAGTAAAATCAATTAAAAATATTAATATATAATAAACATATCAATATTTTGAGAATATACCAAAATTTAAAATTTGATTATGAAACCTCAGGTTTTTTTAAATATATTACATTATTGTATTAGTTAAAATTTCTTAATTTAATAAATAACTTAGATTTGTACATAATGAAGTTTGGGATACATATAATTTTAGTTTAGAATTTTTTAATAAAAATATGTTTAAAGTATTTATGTAATACTCTAAAGTATGAGAAATTGGATGTGTCTAAAGAGACATGTGCGATAATTAAATAAGAAACAAGATTTTTAATGGGTATCGAAGATGGGTATTAAATAATGATCACTTATATTAACAAAAATTACTTCATTTCATTCATATATCGGTGAATACGTTGTGATAGATTTTCATCAAATAGCTTTAATGGTGGTACATACCTCATGGATAGGTTTTAAATTTTTAAAAACGATCTAAAGGGTCATTATTTATCAGTGTTTTATGATAATTTTTCAAATGTTATATTTGTTATGGTATCTAATTCGAATAGAACTAAATATGCATACCATATTTGTCAAGAGAATATTTTGTTTTTGCTAGGTTTTTATAAATGGTAATTGTGATAACGAATTAAATTTTTCATACCTTAGATTTCTCGAAAAACTTTTTGAGCAGATTTTGAGCATTTTTTACAACTACTTAAATAATTTAACTATAAAGCTTCAGAGATCAATAATGATAATAATTTATTGTTAAGAAGATGAGATATAAGAGAATTATTATAAATTCATGTAAATTAATTGTTGGTGTTTTACTGAACGGTCGTTGAACCAAGAAAACTATGGAATGAAGAGGGTTTAGACTTTATAGGAAGATGAAACATAATCAATGTAATTACAAATTTAAGGAGTGCATTTTTCGTTTTTTATTATAACACTTTCTTACAAAATGAATTTTTTCCCCACTCTAAAGTATATAAAGTCGGATTCATACTTCCTTTCAAATTTCATTGCGTTTTTAAACCCATTAAAATCTTTTCTAAACTTCACCAAAGCAAAACCAAAGTGTCTATTGGCATCCCCAATAGGGTTGACTCTTGTTGGATTAAACCCTTTTAGTCTTAGCTCATCACATAACATTGAACAATTTTTCCCACAAGTTTACCGTTTTTGATCTCCGTTTATATGTTCGCTATGAGACCAATCCATGGCCAAACAAATTTTCTTTTGAATTGTCATTTTTCTTCATCATTAAGGTATTTGTCCGCTAATCTTCAACTGGAAATTTTTGCTTTTGTTGATTATATATCTTGGAACTTCAACAAAAGAGAATCGATAAGTGGTAATAAAAAGTAGGAAATATGATAAAATAATTGTTAATGAATTCTCTAAGAACAATGAAGAAAAATATTCCCTACCACAAATATTTTAACATTTCAATAATTAAATTCGTACATGAGATACAAAAAAATTAAACTTTCTCTAAAAAGGTGATGTCGTATACAATTTCTATTTCCTCAGAGAAGATGAGTATGAAGCAACGATCACTTATGTTTGTAAATGTCATTTTATTTCATTCATATATTAATGAATATGTTTGGATATATTTCATAGAATGGGTTGAATGGTGTTATAGACCTCATGGATAAGTTTAAGATTTATAAAAATGACCTAATGACTTTTGGTCTAGTAGTGTAATTTTATGATATTTCATTTTACAAATATTGCGTTTGGTATGGTATCTAATTCGAGTATAATTAAATGTTCCTACCATATTTATCAAGAGAATATTGTGTGCTTGTTAGATTTTGGTAAATGGTAATTGTGATCACGAATTAAATTTTTCATATCTTAGATTTCTCAAGATACTTTTTGAGCATATTTTGAGCATTTATGTCAACTACTTAAATAATTTAACTATAAAATTTCAGAGATCGATAATGATAATAATTTATTGTTAAGAAGATTATTTATAAGAGAGTTGTTATAAATTAAGGTAAATTAATTGTTGGTTGTTTTAATGAAAGTCGTCAAACCAAGAAAATCATGGAATAACGAGGGTTTAGACTTTATAAGAAGATGAAAATTAATCAATGTAATTACAAATTTATAGAGATCGTTTTCATTTTTTATTATGACACTTTCTTTACAAAGTGATTGTTTCCCCAACTCTAAAATATATAGAGAAATGAAGAGTAATTTCCCTAAATATGAAAACATATAAGATTAAAAGTCTAATATAGTAGACAATCTTCGTTTATTTCATGTAAAAACTTATTTACTCTAATTTCTAAAATTATTCTTCTTCACGAACCTTTTTTTTTGTTTTAATCAAGCTCAAAAACAATAAAACCAATCCATCATATCCATCAAACTATCTAGAAAAAATTTCATTGCTTTTCTCTCGACATATCATTTTCCTTCATCATCCTCCTTTTTGCTACAACCATAACCATAAGTATCAATGATCAAGAATTAACAACACAGAAACATGTTTTTGACACAAATCGAATCATCAACAATAACATAACTTACCTAACAAAAACTTGTTCAAAGTTTCCCTTATTTTATCTATTCTCTAGAATCATTGTGGTAAGTTTAGCAAAACTAAGAGCATTATTGATGATGTTATTGAATCAAGCCTTTTCAAGATTCTCGTCTTCATCAATAGATTTTATATTCAACTTTCTACTTTTTTCATGTTATCTCTTGTAGTAAAATACGATTTTTTTTTGTAAAAACAGGGAAATGTTACCATGAGTAATGGAAAATGTTAAGAAATTTTTTCGTTTTTACTAAGTTTTGATAAATGGTAATTGTGGTAACGAATTAAATATTTCATATCATAGATGTTTAATATTTCAGTAATCGAATTAATATAAAAATACAAATGGTGATGTCATATATATTTTCTATTCCTCACGGAAGATAAGCATGAAACAATTGTCATTTATGTTTAGTTACTTCGTGTCATTCATATATTGTTGAATATGTTTTTATAGGTTTCATCGAATGGGTTCAACAGTTGTAAAGGCCTCGTGGATAGGTTTAAATTAATAAAAAAATAACATGTTGATCTAATAGTGTTTAATGAGATTTTTCAAAAAATGTCCTTGTACCTAGTTCCAGTTCATTGAAAAACTTTAAAATAATTAAATTCAAATGGGATAATATATAGGCTTATACCAAAAAATGCGCAATATACTATCTGACCCAAGAAATATTTTTTTTATAAAAATTTTAAAGTTTTGTATTTAAAACTTTTGCTTTTCTTTAAGAAAATCAATTTTTAAAAAATATTGAAGTAATAATTTTAGCAAAATCTTACATCAAAAATAGATAGATGATCAAGTCAGAACAATCTCCATATATGCTAAGATATTACCAATCTATCTATATACTAAATCATTTAATTTTTTCGATTATAACATAGTAAGACTAAATCTTCCTCAAAACTCAAATAAGTTATTCAATGTGAAAAACTTGTTTAGTATTACATCTCTTTAGTACCAATGGACTTTGGTTTTGCATATCTCGTTTAAAGTACTTGACAAAGCTAAATCAGCTAGGTAGAAAAACTTAAGAGGAAATAGATTCTTTCAAATTCTACAAGCATACCGTTTTTACTTAGTTTCAATGGACTTCAGAACTTTTTTTCTAATTTCTCGTACTTCTCTTTTTCTTTATGGTTCTTCTTCTTAAATCTTCGTAGGATTTTGTTTTTTTCTCTCTTATTTTAAATATAGAAATTATTTTAAGTGCTAGCAATAAGAGAGAAAAAAACAAGAGAGAATAAAACTGATAAAACTAAAGAAAATGGTTGAACTTGAAAAAAAGTTAAGTGCTAGCAAAAATTAATTTTGCAAATTTTGAAATTTAGTAATTATAAAAAAATACTAAATTTCCTTCACTTCTGATGAGATATAAGTATTCAGGAAAAGAAAATATGCGGTAGATTTTATTTTATAACTTGAAAATTAAAGACGATTTTATGTACACAAGGAAAAATAAAAATAATTCTAACACATTACTCCCTCCGTTCCTCAATAGATGGTGTTTTAGGTTTTTATTTTTGTTTCATTTTAAGTGATGTTTTCGATTTTCAATGCAAAAATTTAAAGCTAAAATTCATTAATACTATGTAGTATGGTTTTTGATTGGTTAAAATAGATAAAGTTAATGAGATTTTTATGAAAAAGAGATAAATTAAATGATGTTTTGTGTTTTATTAATCAGCGTGAAAAACTCTAAAACATCAAATAATAAGAAACAGAGGGAGTATTAAAAGTATTAATAAATTATGGACATGTTTTAAAAATTAGGTACATGTTTAGTTAGCATTTAGTCAAATCACCCAAACTACATTTTTTATCAATCTTATAGATGGAACGAGATATCTATATATTTATAAAATAAAATTATGGTTAATTTTTTAATAACTTTTCTTATTTCTATATAATTAATAATTATTTGATTCACCTATAAACTGAATCAATCATAAGAATTTTTTATAATATGATATGTTATTATTTGGATCTATTAATAATATGTTTAAACGATTAATCATATGTATATTCTATATAATATTTTAACATAATATTAGTTTCTTTCATAAACTAAATAATTTATATCCTTCTTTTAAAATTCAAATTTTAACCTATACAAAAACATATTTTTATATGAATGTATACATTACTAATGTTTATGTTTTAGAAAAATATAACCAAATAAAAATGGAAGGGGTATATCACATATATATAACTAATTAAAATGATACAATTAGATATCACATTTTTATTATTTAATTTGATTGATTATGAACTATTTTTAAAATAAATTAAAAATAATCTGAAATTAAAAAAAAATATTATTTTTTTGGACAAGTGAATATTTAAAACTAATTAACATGATTTAATTATATATCAAATATTTATTATTTAGTTTGAGTGATTAGTAAACATATCAATGACATATAGTGTAGTTATTCTAGAAGATAAAATCTTACTTCAAATATATTCTCATATATATAATAATGATGATACATCAACATGTATTTTTGTTAATAACACGTTAATATAAAATAATTTTTTAAAAATAATTATAAATTAATAAGTAGAAGATAGACATATACCTTTAAATAAAATCAATTTTTGGTTTGAATTATTTTTGTTAAGATAATCAATTAATAATTTTTTAAATTATGTTCGGACTCCTAATTCGATTCAATGAATTAAGCAATCCAGTTATTTTCTAATCAAAATAAACTAGATTGCACTAAAAATTATATTATTAAAGCAAATTTTCCAATAATCATCATTCGAATTATATCTCCAACTCGATCTAAACTAAAAAAATGTGTAAAAAATCACCCCGACACAAAACATATTGAAATTTTATTCAATTATGAATAATATAAGGTGTAAAAATTCGGAAACAAAATTAAAATATCTGAAAAAACCCATACGCACAAGCATTAATGGCAGAATGTTTGTTGACATACTGACTCATCATTCCTCACTCTTGTAAGAAGATGGGACAATTACTGCCATGTCAGCGAGCAGCAAAAAACACAGTAATATTAGTTATTTCAGAATCTTTCAAATATCAACTACAAAAAATGTATGAAAATAAGAAACTAAACATGAACAATCCTTGCATAGTAATTTGATAAGGTTGTTCTTTTCTATTAAATCCAATATTTTAATATAACACAGGTTTGTTGACAAAAATTTAATATATAAAAAGAGAATAACTTTCTTTCATACTATGTCACATTATCTTACCATTAATTAAATGAAATTTTTTATTTATTTTTATTTCATTTTTTCTTCAATTAATATAGTTATTATTTATAAAATATGTTATATAAACTATTGATTAAGACTAATACAAGTAAAATAAATGAAGAAAAATGAATTAATATTATAATAAATAAAATCAACTTTATTTTAAAAAGATAAAAAATATAAAATAAAAAATTATATAAGAAATAGAAAATTAGATAAAATTATGATATAATAAATGAAATGTAGGTTGAAATATAAACGGTAAAAAAATAAAAAAAATAGAAATTATTACAATATATAATATAAGATAATATGTGAGATAGGAAAAGTAAACATTTTTAAAAATATATAAGAGGTTGTTTTGATAACATCAATGATTTATTTATAGAATAAAGGATAATAAAATAAATTTAAATGAATGATACGAATAAACAAAATAGATATTTAAGAATAATATGTCAAATAGATTATAATAATCATAAAATTAAAAAATAAAATAGGATATAAAAATAGTTAATTAAAATTAAACAAAAATATTTTATATAATAAAAATAACTAAAACTTTTTTTTTTTACTAGGAGGAGTTTGGACCGAAGTCATAATCTCCCCCAATGTCGGAATCTGCTCTTGTTAATACCTGTAGTGGCATAAAACGACTTTCTCAAATATTTCGATGATTAGTGGGAATCGAACACGGAAGATAAGAAAGAGAAAAACCTTCAAAGAAAGACTCAACCACTAGATCGTACAGTACTTGTTTAAAAATATCTAAAATGACACCCGCACATGTGTGCGAATACTGGAAACGTATAATAATACTAATAACATTGGTTTAATTACTTTGTAGCATTCTCCTGACTTTTTAAAAAATTTCTGGCATTTAATTAAAATCTTAAAGAAGAGATAAAAAGATTTACATAAACAAAATTAGACAAAAATAAGTTAACATTTTTGGCTAAAAATCATAATCATTATTCTGAGGTTACGGAATATCGTTTTTTTGTCAACTCTAAGATTATAGATAATTATATATATATATATATATATA
>OVAO01002985.1:0-11841 GCA_900406285.1 Biscutella auriculata | reverse complement strand
ATCATGGCCACGACAAAACGAGAAGTGACTATGTTCATGGACATTGGAGTTCAGATAACCTTTGACAACGTTGTTAGAGCCACAGGGAACTTCAACGCAAGCAACCTGATCGGAAATGGTGGATTTGGAGCAACCTACAAAGCTGAAATCTCTCAAAACGTGGTCGTTGCCATCAAACGTCTCTCAATTGGACGTTTCCAAGGCGTCCAACAGTTCCACGCAGAGATCAAAACTCTCGGTAGGCTTCGACATCCGAACCTAGTCACTCTCATAGGTTACCACGCAAGCGACACAGAGATGTTCTTGGTTTACAACTATCTCCCAGGAGGCAACTTGGAGAAATTCATCCAAGAAAGATCCACAAGAGCTGTAGATTGGAGAGTTCTTCACAAAATCGGACTCGACATAGCTCGAGCTCTAGCTTACCTCCACGACCAATGCGTCCCTCGAGTTCTCCACCGTGATGTCAAACCAAGCAACATCCTCTTAGACAACGATCACAACGCTTATCTATCAGATTTCGGGTTAGCAAGACTCCTCGGGACATCAGAAACACACGCAACAACAGGTGTAGCAGGTACATTCGGCTACGTAGCTCCCGAATACGCAATGACTTGCCGAGTTTCGGACAAAGCAGATGTTTATAGCTACGGTGTGGTGCTTCTTGAGCTACTCTCGGACAAGAAAGCGCTTGATCCGTCGTTTGTTTCATACGGTAACGGTTTCAACATAGTGCAATGGGCTTGTATGTTGTTGAGACAAGGACGAGCTAAGGAGTTTTTCACATCGGGTTTATGGGACGCTGGTCCACACGATGATCTAGTGGAGGTTCTGCATTTAGCGGTTGTGTGTACGGTGGATTCTTTATCAACTAGGCCTACGATGAAACAAGTTGTACGGAGGTTGAAACAGCTTCAGCCTCCGTCGTGTTAAACTTGTGTTCTTGTCTTGTGATAGTGTAGTTTAGAAGGAAGAGATAAAAGAGCTAAACTAATGTTAGCTAATTTGTTTTCTTCTTCTTTTTTTTTCTAACTTGTAAATTGTTTTATATAGCTTTCACAGATTTGATAATACTTTGATTTAAAAATCATTCCAAATGAAAACTATATGTTTCAGGCTTAACTATCGCCAACAAACAAATAAGCATATTTTAAAAACTATTTCTTAACCAAATAAGCATAATTTAGCAAAATTATACTTATTATAATTTTTCTCGATAATTTTTATCCACTAAATCAATATAATCTCTACCAAATACACATAGATTCTTAAAATTCTAATATTTTACAATATTTATTTTTTATGATTTATTATTCACAAAATCAAAATAATAACTCTTTTTTTTACTGAATTTCTTGGTTTTGTGGACTATTATCCACCAAATCAAAATGGTTTCCAAAAATTCTCGAATTTTTTACTAAATCTTTTAGTTTTATGGACTATTATCTACCAAATGAACATAATTTCTCAGAATTATAGCGTTTCAAAAATTCTAAGTTTTTATGGACTGTCCATCAAAATCTCAATTCACCAAAATACAAGATTATAGCGTATTAACCATCAAATCAGCTTAATTTACCAAAAAAAATAAACTTTTATCGTTTCACAAAATATACAATTTTAGCATTTTACTAAATTATCGGTTTTGTGGACTATTATTCACTAAATAATCAGAATTTCTAAAAATTTATAGTGTTTCGTAAAATCTCTCAAAGTTTATAGACTATTATCACTAAATCAACATTATTTCTCAAAATACAAAATTTTAGTATTTTACGAGATCTCTAAGATTTTGTGGACTATTATCCACTAAATCAATATTATTTCTCAAAATAACTTTTTACGAGGTCTCTCATATTTTTTGAACTATTATCCACCAAATGAACATAAAATCCTAAAATACGAATTTTACATTTTATAAAATTTAAGTATTTGTGGACTATGTTCTCAAGTAAATATAAGTATCCAAAGTTCTAGCATTTTTAAAAATCTCTCAATTTTATGGACTATTATTCACCAAATGCTCAATTTACCAAAATACAAAATTCTTGCATTTTGCAGATTTCTGAATTTTTATAGACTATTATCCACCAAATGAGCATAATTTCCCAAAATTTCATAAAATTTTAGTGTCTTGTAAAATATGTCATTGTTATAGACTTGTTATCCACCAAATGAGCACACATTCTCAAAATACTAAATTTTAACATTTTAATAAACCTTTTAGTTTCTATGGACTATTATCCACCAAATGAGCCTAATTTCATAAAATTCTAGTGTTTTGTAAAATCTCTTAGTGTTTAATATCTATCAAATGAGTATAATTTCCACCAAGTGAACATAAAGTTCTTTAAAATCTAGTGTTTTATAAAATTTATCATTTTGTGAACTATTATCCACCAAATAATAATACTTTAATGTTTTACAAAATCTCTGAATTTTTGTGGACAATTATAGATCAATTAGTTGAACTTTTCAAAATATAAAATTTTAAGATTTTACAAATATCTACATTTTTTACTATTATCTATCAAATTAGTATAATTTTTAGTAAGTTAAAGTTCATATTCGTGGGTAATGAATCACAAAAAAAAAAGTAATTTGAATCCACAATAATTACTGAGTTATACTTAAAGAAAAAGATTTATATATATATATATATAATAACAAAAAGATGTAAAGACAGACAAAAATAAAAAAAAAGTGAATGTAAAATTGAGGGGACCATAACCATTGAGTTAATTGCTTCTGTTTTCTTCAGTTTCTCTCTCGACATGCTCAAACTCTTTAAACTCTTCCTCTTCTTTTTTTTTACTCTAAAATGGTGTCAAAGAATTATTCATTTTGGTAAATATATTTACTAGCCCTGTGGTTCTGGCTTGAACCGAGATGATTGAACTAGAATTTTCAATTTTCAATTCGATTTTAGTTATTAAGAAATAATCGATCGGATGACAAATTGAAAATGATTCGATTAACCGATTTTTATTGTAAATCGAAAATTAAATCAAAATTTTGAAAATAAACTAATTACCAAAATTTTCAGGTTAAGCAAAAAAATTGATTAATTTCAGAGAATTTTTATAATAACCAAATAAATCGAGAACCAAACAAAAAAAATAATCGATTCAAATCGACAATCTAATTGAAAATCCGAAATTATCAAAAACCAGAAAACCGAATCGAATTGATCCAAACTGATCTGAATCGAACTGAATCACATGCTAATATTTAACGTTTACTAAAAAACAAAAGAAAAAGCCTTTTATTTCTTATAAGTTTGATGTATTTATTATGGTTTAAAATGTTTATCGTTTGGAGCTAGCTAGGGCCGTTTTTTAGGATACTATCGTCGTTGAACTTTCACAATCAGTAATAATTAATAATGGTCGATATAATATGAAATAGTATTGAAAAAGCTATTAAGTAATCCAATCTTTGTTCATGAGACCACAAACTTTTGGAGTCGGTGAAGTAGACTTTACTTAGTGTGGATTTTTTGTTTGTCCCATTTTTCTCTCCCTTTAATTGTTTCCATGTGATATGATATATGTCTTAAAGATAAAATGATAATCATCATTACACTTTCCTTTTCTATCACTCTTTTGTTTTGATTCTTAAGGATATATTGTTTTATTCCACTATTGTTATTTTTCGTATTAGTTCTTCTAAACCATCTTACCTTGTAGACTTGTAACACAATCTTTTTTTTTTAATTTTGTGGGTCACAAATAGTTGGTCCACTAACCCAAACTCTCATAAATAAAAGGAGCAAATGCTTTTACGGAGACTCGAAATTCCGACCTGGTAACTAGTGATGCCAAATGTTTTACCACAACCTTTTGATAGATGAAAAAGGTTTAGGACCTAATTGATGAAAACTTTACTGTTGTTTGTTGTGTTAAATTTTTATTTCAAAAATTATAATGTTTTTAGAAAATAAAAGTTTGATTTTTAAGATTTTAAAAAATCTCTTGTAATAAGAATAGAATATAAAAGTTTGATTTTTAAGATTTTATCACTTTTATTGAATTCAAAATGTCTAATTGATTAATAATAAAAAAATTTACAGTTTTAACCATCTTTATAGTTTCTTAAACGATTTTCATCTAAAAACATAAATAAATAATTTTCTTATGGTCAAATAAAAAAATGATAATCTAAATTTTAAGATATAAATATTTACAGAGATTCGGACTCAAATATCTTGTTTAGAGTTTAGCATATTATTTATGGATTAATGGATTCTAAATGTATGAGTGATGTATAATCTCCATAATATATGAAATTTTAGTCTTTAAAACTTATATGTTTAGCCTTATATACATATATTCCACGAACTTACATATCCATAAGATTAATAGAAATTTGATTCCATAAGGTACACTAGACTAGCTAGCTAGGCGTGCATCGGGTAATCCACAATCTTTTCTAATTCTCGATAAAAGCATTCCCATGCACACATATATATATATATATGCATATAATAGGGACCATTTATATATATAATATATAATATTTGTGTGAGTTTTCTTTTCTTTATATATTTATATATACACGATCCCATGATTAAGTAAAAAGAGGATTTGACAAAATATATAATACTATATATCGAATATTCAAAACATATCCAACTTTAAATGCCAACCTTAAGCTTTTTTTTTTTTTTAAGGTAACGCAATATGCTAAACTATAAAGTCTAATTCTCTTGGAAACAATGTATAATTCCCTATATATTAATTCAGAAACATTTTGAAAGAATAATTTTACTCTTACGTGTTATTTACATGTATGGCATGATGATGTGTCATCTCCAGAATATTTTTAAGAAAATATTTGAAATAAGATTTTGTTTACTAGAATAATTACAAAATATGCCACTCTTATATTTACTAACTAATTAAATTAAATAATAACATTTGATATCTAATTATATCATATTAATATTAAAAAAAATTAAATACAATTAAAGGAAATTATTAAAAGTTTTATTATTAAACCACTAAAATATTATAAATATTTAAAAATATAAATATTTCATCCACGCATAGCGTGGGTTAAAAATCTAGTAATTGATTAAGTGATGATATATTGTTAACTACTCATAAGATCATGATTATATAGAACATTATAAAAAATCACATATATGTCTTACTTTCTAATTATATCATAGTTTGGTCAAATATTAAGATATCATTTTATACATTTTGATCAATAATCATATATTCACAAATTATCCCTTTCATTCTTTATGTTCATATCTTACAAACATTAGTTAGATACTTAGATATTTTAACAAGCTACTATTATATGTTTAACTTCACGTAATAATTTTGTATTTATTAATTTCTTTTAGATCTAGATCATTTTCAAGTATATTTTTCTTGGGATCTTCTTCTTATAAATTAGCCTTGTGATAATTACAATTCATATAGATTTGAAATTTGTTTTCTTGTCCGTATATAGATTTGATATATTAAAGATGAGAAAATGAAATTGACTGATTAATTATTCAAAGTTTTTTTTTTTTCCTTGTGAGATAGCGATTAATTCCACGTGGCATTATCATAACCATAGCTTTTTTAAATAACTTTAGTCGCAATTCTTCTGAATTTTTGGAGGCTTATGATATTGGTAGGGTTCTTCATATTCACTTCCAAAAGCATCTTCTTCTTTCTTTCTTAATTTTTTTTTTCTTTTTCATTTTCTTACTTTTAAAAAAAGAAAATTCGAATCTCATACCTTCTTCTCTCTATTTCTCATCCTTTCTTCTTCATCATCATCATCTTATTACAGCAAAACCCTAGATTCTCTTGTTCACAAAACTCAAGATCTCAGGTAAGAGAAACATCTCATGAACCTTCTCTTGTCCTAATTAAAAGAATAATCAAAATCGATTAAACCCTAATCTTCTTTTGTATATAACTTATATTTTGTGGTGATTTCACTCTAATTAATAAAGAGTGATCATGATTCACAATCCCTAAACGATAATATGAGAATTTCGAACTTCTATTTTATTTTGTTTTGAAAACTATTTTAATTCTTGAATTTTCTTCTAATTAATGGATTTACCTTTGCTTCTCTTGTTTTTTTTTTCAGTATTATTATGAATATCGTCCCTTGGAAAGATGCAAACAACAATACAAAGACAAGACGTGAAGGAGAAGAAGATGTAGAAGAAGAAGAAGAAGCCACAAGTGGCAAAACGGTAATTACAAAGCCACCACCATCTTCTTCATCTTCTTCTTCGACCTCATGGATGAAATCGAAAGATCCAAGAATTGTTAGGGTTTCACGAGCTTTTGGAGGTAAAGATCGTCACAGCAAAGTATCTACGTTACGTGGATTACGTGACNTATCTACATTACGTGGATTAAGAGATAGACGTGTGAGATTATCAGTTCCTACAGCTATTCAACTCTATGATCTTCAAGAACGACTTGGTCTTGACCAACCTAGCAAAGCTGTTGATTGGTTACTCGATGTAGCTAAAGATGAGATCGATGAGCTTCCTCCTTTACCTATCTCACCGGAAAGTTTCAGCCTCTTTAATCATCATCAACATTTCTTGAATCTTGGTCAAAGAACGGGTCAAGATCCGACTCAACTCGGGTTTAAAATCAGTGTCCAAGAGTCTACTACAAACACTAGTCGTGAACAAAACGATGTCGTTTTTGCAAACAATCATCATATTGGCTCTTATGGAACCTATCATCATCATCAAGAACAAGAACATACCTTTCATGGAGATTATCACCATCATCATCATCAACATCAACATCAATTACATAGTCTTGTACCATTCCCATCACAAATCTTAACGACATCATCAACAATAACAACAACTATACAATCTTTGTTTCCATCATCACCAGTAGCTATGGAGACGACAACAACAACAGATCGAAGGAGCCATTTTCAAATGCCATTGATGATGATGGGTAATTCTTCGTCTTCTTCATCTCAAAACATTTCGAGTTTGTATTCATTGTTACATGGTGGTACTAGTAGTAGCAACAATGGTGGTGCTAACATTAATAATAACCGAATGTCTTCGGTTCAATTCAACCAAGCTGCTAATATTGCAACAATGGCTAATATGTCGAGACTTGATCAAGGCTTGGAGAGTAGAACAAGTAGAGGAAGTGGTCAACATATGCGAGATTAGTAGAAACAATTAGTGTTTTGAGATATGTTCACAAACAAATAATAAGGTAATCATCAGTATTGTACTAAGTATGTTCTTTTGTTGTCATCTAAAGTTATATTATCAAAGTTTTAGAATAGTGTCAATACACTATTCACTACCTAAAATCAAAACCATAATCTAAACCAAGACGAATAAAGCTCAAATAAGAAAAACCACTAAAACAAACTAAACGGGTAGATTAAAATCAAAAAATAAATTGACGGATAAAAATACAATCCTCAAAACTAATAAAACAACTAAAAAAAGAGCGAACAATACACACAACAGAACCTTAAATACCCATAACAATAAACAATATTCGTCTAAGTTTTATAACCCGAACCTAAAAAAGACAAAACCTCATTCAACCTATTAATGAAAAGAAATACGCGAATAACCTAAAACACTAAATATGTTTTTAACCTGATATAATTATATACGAATATGTTGAATTGATCTGTCCTTGATGAAGCAATTGCACTTTAAGCACCAAAATTTATAATAAGTTTAAATGATATTAATTTTAAATATGTTTAAGAAGTTATATATAGTTTAGTGTGATATTAAAAGTAATCATAGTATGATTTATTCACTACTTGTAATTTAGCAGGTGTCTTCTCATATCTCTTTATATATACTAATATATAGCTTCCTCGTAGGATGTGAACATACATAAACACACACACATAAAAATGTTCGTTTAGTTTATTAGAAGAAACTTTAATTACGTATATCATAAAGGAGGAACTAAGAAAATTTAGATTCATAAAATGTTACCGTAATATAATGTTTAATGGTTGGAATCTTCTAGGTTGAAGTATTTTTAACAAAAATATATTAAAAATTATTCGAAATACTAATAAATCTAAAAATTTAAACTATTTTTATTAAAAAATATATTATATAAATATCTCAAGCAATAAAAATTATATCAAGTTTTTAAAAATATTAATAAATATCAAATATTTAAACTTAGGTTAGAATTCTTTCGGATACCCAAAATATTTCGGATCAGTTTGGATTCGATTTTCTCGGATTCTGATTTGAGTTCAAGTTTTTTTTCAGACTTAGATTCAAGTTTTTTTCTAACTTAGGTTCAAATTCGATCTCTATTTTTGTGGGTCGGGTTTGAATTACTATTCTGATCCGTTTTTTTCGGCCAAGCTTATGTAGTAGTATCTATCACATGCATGTTTTGCACCAGTGTAAAAGTTAGTCTGAGTTAATACATATATATATAGAGACAAAAGCTTAAAAATATTTAATGTTATATATTGTGTACGAACTTTGGATTGAATTGAGTAAGTAAAAGGCTACAGATCCAATGCACTCTCTGACTATGTCATATACACATCATCATCATCATCATCATCTTACTTTCTGCAAAAAGCTTCCTTGTCCATCTCTACCTATCATACTTCCTTGTTCGTATACATTTTTTTCCCACATTTATTATATATTCATTTTCAAATATCATTGTTTTTATATCTTTAGTGTTACTAAAAACTAGCAATGATGAAAATAGTATTTGAGGATTAAAGAAGAAACAAAAACCCTAAATTTTGGAATTTTTTGACTCTTCTTTTCTACTTGCTTTGACGTCGTCTTTATTTGGACCAATATATAAGGCCCATACACTTGAAAGTTTGAAGCCCACGAACTTCTAAAAATTTACTTAAATCACTATAATTTTATAAAATATAAAATTTTAATGTTTTTTTAAAAAAATTCAATTTTAATGGACTATTATCCGCTGATTCAACATAATTTCCTAAAATAAAACATTCTAGTGTTTTTAAATATTTCTCATTTTTTATGGATTACACTGAATCAACTTAATTTCCCAAAATATACGATTTTAACGTTTTTTTAAAAAAATCTCAATTTTAGTAGACTATTAACGTCCACCAAATCAACATAATTTCTCAAAATACAAAATTCTAGTGTTTTCAAAAATTTCTCAATTTTGTGGCCTAGTATCCAATGAATAATCATAATTTCTCAAAATACAAGATACTAACGCTTTTTAAAATTTCTCAATTCTAATGGACTATTATCTACTAAATAAACATAATTTCCCCAAAATATAAGATTTTAGCATTTTTGAAAATTTCTAAATTTTAATGGACTATAATGCACTGAATCAACAAAATTTCCCAAAACATATGATTCTAGTGTTTTTATAAATTTCTCAATTTTTGTGGCCTATTATATCCACTGAATAACCAGAATTTCTCAAAATATTAAATACCAGCGTTTTTAAAAATTTCTCAATTTTAATGGACTATTATCTATTAAATCAACATAATTTTCCAAAATACAATATTCTAACGTTTTAAAAAATTCTCAATTATAAGAGACTATTATCCACTAAATAAACATAAATTTCTAAAATACAAGATTATAGAGTTTTTAAAGATTTCTCAATTTTAATGGATATATTGTAAAAAAAAAAAATTAAAATAAAAAGATATTGTATCTTTCCTACATGCGAATGTTCCTTTGTTCCATATATCAAATTAGAATACAATTATTAAATAATTTGGTATATAAAAAAGCTTTTTTGCATCCTAATTAGCACGTTAATTGATGTTACTTTATCCCTTCAAAGTTATATATGTTTGATATTAATATTTATAAGTTATTAATCTAATTAAACACAATCAACAACTGCATCTCAAATGTCTCTGTAAAGTCTTGCAACATATAAACTTAAAAAACCTTAGATTTCTCCTATTTACATGCTTGTTTATTATTTAATTAGTTTTGAATATTTTTTGTATATTAATTTTTAAAGTGCTAGATTTTTTTTTCATTTTCAACGATAAAACTTTATCAATTTTACAATTATATATATATAAGCATCAAAACTATCGAAAAAAATCAAAACTACGTCGTTTTAATAAAAACTAAAATTAAGACAAAAGCGAGAAAAATGAGAATCGAATTCAATGATCTCTTCAATTTTATAACAATATTCTATCAAATGTCCTATTAAACTTTTTGTTAAATTGTATATTATATTTATTACAATTACAATTAAATATATGAGTTTAGCCTCCTGAGATAAGCCTGATAAGGTCAAGATAAGCTTTAATTTTCTCTGTGGCCCAATGACTATATTTACTATTCTTTGTGTGGTTCTCTTTGACTCTTCTTTCATTTCTATTAACTTTTCCGTCTTCTGTAATTTGATCAGGTTTAAGCAAGAAACGGAAAATTTATAATATTTATGATTTACTTCGAAAAATTATTTGATTATTCGATTCACTTTGTTTCGAAAATTTACGGATATCTAAATTTTGTACAAATATTTAAGATAATTAGTTCCGATTCACTTTATTTTTTATATATTTATAAAACATAAATAATTTAAAAATTAACAAAAATATGATAATATTTTCGTATGTTAGTCTATTTTAATGAAAAATCATAATTAGTAAAAGGAATAAAAAAATAATCTAAATTTTTAATTTTAATTATTATTTTTATATTTATTATTTATTTATTTAATTAACTCATATATATAATTTTATTATATTGTTATAAAACTGAATCATATATATTATAATAATATATTTTTTGAAAATTATACTCATAAATAAGACAAAATCTAATAAATCACATATATATACATGATTATATCTATATGATTACGAATATAAGTGAGTATCTTTAGATCAGAACGAATATCCGGTTTTTCCAAAACTGATATTTGTATTTGTTTTGGATTTTTTACGAATATTGTAATTTACTATTTGATTTGCACCAAAATTACACAGATATCCGTATTTTTCGAATCGAATAAAAGCGAATAACGAATCAGTACATATCCAACGAATTATCAAGATTTCCTTATTAATCTTTTACTTGCTCATCATTCTTTGATATAAGACAGAAAGTTCATAGGGTCACTAGACAGCGGAAGAAGAACCTCAAGGCTTGGGGCAACCTTTACATGTATTTTTTTATTGGACAGTTCTTTTTTGTTTCAGTGTATTCTTGTTCCAATTTCTGTCGTATTTTTAGCATTTTGTTCAAGTTTCTTAGAATGTCTTCAGGTTTCTTTTCTTCTATAGGTTTTTCCCTATGTTCTCTTTCTTTTCTTTCCCCTTAATCTTTCGTATTAGTTTCTTCATTTTTTGTATGTCATTTTGTCTTGTCGTCTGCTGTATCATTTGAAATTTTGCTCATGAAATTTGATAAAAATATGTTGCAGACAGAGGGAGATTATGACGGAATTTAGTAATAAGAAAGTGAGATAAACAGAGATAAATAGTCTTACCCAAAAAGGAATCTAACATCTTCAAAGAATGTCATACAAAAATTTGTCAAAGGAAATTTGTGTAACTTAATAAGCAAAATAATTTCTTACCACAATTAAAAAATAACAATGAATTATAAATTCTGACAATAACGATTTGTTTGTATTTTTTTGTTGTCAAGAAAATTAAGTGTAATCATAAAATTTTAGAAATAAAATTACATTAAATCTTTATTAATTTTAGTCATATATAATTTATTTTCTAATATTCTTTACGGTAAACAATAAGGTGGGGGTATTGGATTAAAGAATTTAATAGAATTTGAAAGAATATATAATTCTATCTAATTCTAGTGTTATTCAATTAGTTAGAATTTAAATTCTT
>OVAO01002984.1:0-11844 GCA_900406285.1 Biscutella auriculata | reverse complement strand
CTGCTCTACTCGTCTATAGTAGCAGTAGTCAATAAAAAAATCTGTTTATCAATTATCCATAGAAAAGACTACAAAATCAAGCCTCATATCATCACCCTGGTCAAGCAAAACTAATTCCAGGGTTTACCTCAAGAGCACCCAATTGATCACATATAAACTTTTGAGGAAATCGGTTCAACGACTCGATCCAATGAAGTACCAACCAATTTCCTATGACAAGGCCGATCCGAGGTAAGAGACGCATTCATTGGAAAATTCTATACAAATGCTAAGTCTAACCTTCTTGGGTACAAGATCATGAGTTTCCACCAAATACCGATTTAGTCATTCTTTGAGTCTTTGAGTCACACCATGGCTTTGAACACGCCAATCAGCTCAACACCATCTATACTGAGGCATTGACCATCAGTACAGAGTCTCCCTAGAAATGACAAGCAATGGTAACTTCATGGCCAAGTCAATTGAAGACACATATGCTCTTATTAGAACCTTGTCGACAACAACATTAACCGTAACCTAGAGTATGACCGAACCACAAGACGAACTAGTTCTCATGCAGAGGCTAGAATGATCCAAGAACTCAACTCCTGGATATTCCAACCACAAAGCCAACTATCAAGGGTGTCTAAATTGGTGCAATTTTGTGATGAATTCAAAGAGATACCAAGAAGAGACAAGTACGTAGGTGATGCAGTAATAGATGGTTAAGAAGAAGAGGTCAACTACATCCAAGGCCAAATCAACTACAATCGAGGGCTCATCAATAACTTTAAGGGTAACTTCAACATGTTATCTTATGGAAACCCTAATGTTGAAAATCCAGGTGACTAGGTCTATCTGCAAGGCCAAGGAGGTCAGCACCAGAACAAACATAACGCTAAAGGATTCATGCAAAGAGGGCAATATCAATAACAGAGCAAACCAACATTAACGGAAAATAACTCGGACTTCCAAGGGCACTCTGGTCATCCACCAAGCCTTTCAAACCCTGATGACCTTAAGAGCATAATGCATGAACTCTTGGTTTCGCAAAAGAAACATGCGAAGGATCTTCATGCCAAGATTGATGGAGTTTCTGCCGACCCGAGTGAGAAGTACGAGTGAAGAAGATGGACACACAACTAGCTCAAACTGCGGAAGCTATTAAGAGACAAGCTGGAACACTTCCAGGAAAACCAAAAGAAAACCTTGAGGGTATTGCAACGTGACTAAGAAAACCATGTGAGTGATATCACTCAGGTTTTACCCTACACAACTACAACTACAAGTGCACAGACAATCACTATAGTACTTACAGATCAAATCCAAAGAGACTAAAGTGATAACACAAAGAGACAGATAAGACCTAGTAATGGCTAAAATAAAGGTAATCAATGGGTGAGGTTAGTAACTAGCAATAGTGAGAGCAAATGAAAGCAATAAACAACAAAGCAAGCAAGGTAATAATAGATAAGTAGGCAATCAAACCTAGGAAATTGTAAAGGGGGGTTTTTAGGAACTACTTCAACTTATGGTTGAGAATGGAATTTCATATCTATGGAACTATTTTGATTTCTGTAAATAGACTAACTTGCCATTAAGAGCTAACTTATGCCTAAGGAAATTCTTCAATCACCAAACATTGTGTCACTTAATGATAAAGTAAAGTTATTGCTATGCAAAACCTATTTATGTTCCATTTACTTAATCTTTGAAAATAGGTTAACCTCGGAGTCTTGGGTGTAAACATATGCCTCAACATCAAATACCTAGAAATGTTGATAGTCCAATCGAATTGTTATCCTTTGAAATAAGCATGTTATAGTTAAACACGACTAAACAAAATTGCACTAGACTAATCGATTTTACCTTGAGCACTAAACACCTAGTCTAAACATTTCCTAGTTATCGATTTGGATGATCAAATTTAATGCTTGTCTGGCTTAAATCATCCCAAACCTATATCTAACTTGTCACATTAAACCTAAGTTACAAACCTAGAACTAGAAAAGGATCTTAATTATTTCATTTTCTCTAAACCTAATACAACATGAACCCTAATTCCTTTTTGTGAAAATCCTAGATCCAATCTACCAAACTACTTAGACATAGCTAAAGCAATCAAACAAGACATGGATGAAAGCATAAAAACGAAAATAAATATAATAAATAAATAGGATTCAAGATACATAATTGTGAGATCAAATCTATCTCCCTAGCAAATCAATAAAAAAACTCAGATTGCAAAATGATAACAAAATAAAACTAAGACTAAAATAAGCAAAAATCAATGTGTCTTTGAAAATCGGATGTTGTGGTGCTTCTATAGTGTCTTGGGGACGTCATTAGGCTTAGTAGTGGGCTCGGGCTTCAAAACGTGGAAAAGGGAAAAATTTTGTCTTCGGGTTTGATCAATCTGGTGGAAGTTCGATCGAACTAACGTGAAAGACGGATGGAAGCAGTACGCAAAAAAGTAGAAAAACGTAGCTAACAAGAAAATCAGTGAGAGGCTTCGAGACATGAACATCAAGTTTGTAAAGGGCTACAAACCGCCTTGTTCTATCCAAGTCAGGTTAAGTGACATCAAACAAATCACTCTGTGGGAGGTAACCCACTAGGTACATTTCTTACTTTCCTACCTATGATTTAGTTTTTGATTTTTTAATCCTTTCACCTACTTTTGTTTTTTAATCCTTTTTTGACTATATAATTTAAGTGTGGGGGAGATCCTATCAATCTACCAAATTTTTTTCGTTTTTTAAAACTATAAAAAAAATTAGACATCCTTTCAAGTCAAGAATGCCTAAGATCACACATACCACTAACATGCCTGGTTTCAAGGATCCTCGGGTGGCTTAGCACGAGCAAACTGAGGGACACACACTCGGCCAAAACATCTTGGGTAATCCTTTCGTCTTGAATTTTTTGTCCACTTGACATTGACTATACATTTCAGGACGCAACATACCTTAAAACGTTTGCCCATATGCTTGAGATGCATTGGTCTAGACTCGTCGAATGTGCAACCTAAGGGTTTGACAAAAAACAATAGTATGATCCCCCTATCTTCCCTTCTATGAAAAAGAAATGAAAAAATGATGGTTGATAAAAAAAATGATACCCAAGAAGAATTGTGGGAAAAATCAACAACCAAGAAATATAAAAGAAAAAGAATAGAATAAGGTGGTTGATAATAAAATGATACCAATATAAATTGTGGGAAAAATCATCCACCAATCAAACCAAACCGACGAAAAAATGAAGCACTTGAAGGTGAAAACCGGTTTGACGAAGTGAAAAAAAGAGAAAGGAAATATATCAGAAGTTGAGAACCATACAAGGGACCCAAGAGAGTAAAGAGCAATGGTTTTTGTTCGATCCTTGATATATACCGTTTTAACCCATCTTTTGTATCCATTTTCATTACTTTAGGATTATATTTAGGTCCTTTTAGGTTGCATTTGCATTCATTTCATGTTTCATGTTCAAAAGATGACTTATACAAGAAATGGATCAATTCAGAAGCAAAAGTGCGAATTTCAGTCCATATCGGATATATGTACTAGATTTTTATGGTTGCATAAAGTAGATCTTTATGCTTCTTAATTGTGTTATTTTCAAAGTATTGTATCGATTGCATGATTAGGAAATAATTTATTATCACAGGAGTGGATTAACCTAACTTGGTAATTCTTAGACTTAAAATTAGCATTGCATGATTGCATTGAACATAATAAGCATCGAATTGTCTGTCCGAATCGACTTTCCTGGCTCGTTTGCTTATCTTTTATATTGTTTTAAGTCTAAACCGTTTTTGTTGACTTTTCTATGTTATAGTTGACTTTTCAGTTTCAAGTTGATTTTCTCGTTTAGGATTGTTAGTGACAGAAACAATCCTCTTTTAACTTAGATTATGTGAATTATCTATAGAGCTAGTGCGTCATTCACAGCCCGATGTTGGTTCAAAAATGTAAACCCCACTTCCAAATTCCTTTCCCACCACATTTTTAGTCAATGAAACGTAGTTATCAAATTGGTGCCATTGTCATTTTGGGATTTCGTTTAGCCAATAGTTTTTTGCATTCGCTTAGGAATAAGTTTTTCTTTCTTTATTTCGTTTACTAACTCCTCTACTCATCTTTTTCTTATTCAGGTGTATGAACTTGAAAAGTCGTGTGCCTACAAACTTAATATCGATTCCCGACAACATTCACTCACTTGAACGTCAAAACACCCGAGCTAGATGAGAATCTTAGCGCATTGCACATCTAGACTACCTAGGTTTGGATATGGAAGCATAGAACAACACCGCGGGCGTAAGAGCTATTCCAATCCTACCTGCCCGAACCGTAGCCAACAATGAGCCTAATGCTCATGGGCAGGGAGCCGGAATCCAAGCTCCGCCTATAAAAATAATAATTTCGAGATAAAATACAGTTTGATCACGATGGTGCAAGCTAATTAGTTTCATGAGCTGCCAATGGAGGACCCGCCCGACCACATCAACAACTTTGTCGACATGTTATGTGGAACGGTTAAGATCAATGGAGTGAGTGAGGATGCATTCAAGCTAAGGTTATTCCCATTCTCTTTGGGAGATAAGGCCCACGCGTGGCAAAAGAATTTGCCTAGGAATTCCATTCCCACATGGATATTGCAATAAATGGTTCCTCTTAATGTTTCTCTATATAACAAGAATAACTCGTTTGAGGAGTGACATCTCCGGCTTTGCACAAAAGGGAATAAAGTCTTTCGATGATGCATGAGAGCGTTTTAAAGGTCACACGCTGCAATTCTCACACCATGGTTTCTCAGCCGAGAGCTTCCCCAACCCGTTTTATCGCGGTCTACATCAAAAGTACTAGATGATGCTCGATACCACGAGCCAATGAAACTTCTTTGGGAAAACTCAAGTGGATGGCCTACTTCTCAACGAGAACCTCGCCCAAAGGAACGCCAACTATGGTGAAGACTTTGAAAGGATTGTTCGGAATGGTGGAAGTGCCAAAGATGAACAGTAGAAGCGCGAGATCAAATCGCTCCACAATAAACTCGATAAGGTCATGACAACCCATTAACGAACAATAAATTTCGTTATAGGAAACCAAGCATACCGCCGGTGGACCTCGCATCGTCGCCGTCGGTGACCTCCACCGCTGCCTAGAGGAATTGCAAATTAAATCACACAATTGCATCCCAAGGGATTCGAACCCATGATAGATTTAGCACAAGTATATGTTGTGACCACTGGACCACTGTGACTTTGATGTTCTATTTTAGCAGCACTATAATATATTACTACATTGATTAATAGCGTTTTAGTTTTATTTGTTGTGATTATAATTGGGTTCTTCTCGGGTTTAACCGATATGCTAGTGTGATCGTATTGGTAGTATGAAAATTTGGGGATACAATATTTATTGGTTTTGTTCGGTTCGGATTATTTGTGATTCAATTTGTTTTGGTTCGGTTATGTAAAAAGTCAATTTCTCCAAAAAATAAAAATTATCAGTTTAGTTATGTTTGGATTATTCAAGATATAATTATATAAATATGTTTAATATATTCTTGTATATATATATATATATATATATATATATGTGTGTGTGAAAGATCATTATCTTGAAATGATAAGGGTTTGATAAGAGTAATATATCATATAGTATCGTCTCGCTCAATGGGTTTAGAGATGAAAATATGAATTAATGTTTAGAGTTTATTTATTATTTAATGTTTAATGTTTAGAGTATTATATTTTAGTGGTTTAGGGTTTAGAATTTATTATAATGTTATATATTTTTCTTTTCATTTTATTATTTTGTGATTTAGGGTGTAGAGTTTATTTCAAGATTTAGAGCTTTAGAGTTTATAATATATAATTTTATAATTTTGTGTTTTGGATTTAGAGTTTAAAATATATGATTTAAAGTTTAGAGGTTAGAGGTTAAAGTTTTGAATTTAGAGTTCATAGTTAAAGGTTAGAGTTTTAGAGTTTAGGGTTTAAAATAAATATAATTTATAGTTTTTAATGTTGGGTCTAATGTTTCTATTTTTTAGTTTAGAGTTTTGAGTTAATAGTTAGAGTTATGAGTTTAGAGTATAGGGTTTAGAGTATTAGAGTATATTTATAATTTGTTTTATATTTTTCTTTTCATTTTATTATTTTGTGGTTTATAGTTTATTCAAGGGTTAGAGTTTTAAAGTTTAGAATATATGATTTTATAATTTAGTGTTTCTAATTTTAGGTTTTGATTTAAGGTTTAAAATATATGATTTAGAGTTTTGAGTTTTGAATTAAGAGTTTATAGTTAAAGGTTAGAGTTTTAGAATTTTAATTTTTAGCTTAGAATTTTGAGTTAATGGTTAAAATTGTATGAGTTTAGAGTCTAGGGTTTAGGATTTAGGATTTTAATTTTATTTTAAAATTAGCCATGAACATTTTTCGTGGGAAATTCGTAGCTATTTTCATTTAGCCACGAATTTTCGTGGGAAAGTTGTGGTTATATTAGCCATGACCAAAATTTGTTGTTAATTCGTGGCTATATTAGCCACGACCATATTTCGTGGTTAATCTGTGGCTATTTTAGCCACGACCATATTTCGTGGGAAATTTGTGGGTTTTTTCCCACGACTAGCCACGAAAAACCCACGAATTTTTTTGGTGGGTTTTTGTGGGAAATTCCTAGGTAATTTTAGCCACGAAAATTTTCGTGGGAAATTCCGTGACTATATGCAGTTTTTTACTAGTGCGAACCCGAATATCTGTTTCGGAACCCAATCATTGCAAACACTCAAGACCAAGTTTACCTGAACTCAAACCTAAGACCAAGGGAGCTTCCATCCTCATCCTCATTACAACAACAATGGGGGTTTTCAACCGAAGCCCCAATATCAATTCAACAAGTCCCCGAATTTTTCCAATGCTTCGATTGACCACCAAGCCCATAATCTGTTTGTCTCTTCCTCAGGTTCCAAGGATGACCAAACTCAGAACATGTTGAATCAATTGTTGGAGGGTCAAACAAGAAGTACAGTGGATTTTGGTACCTTTAAGAAAGAGATTCATGCAAAGGTAGATCACGTCTACTCCGATCTCAACACTCAGTTCGAGACAATGACCTTTCACTTGAAGGTCTTGGACATCCCGATTAATTTTTAGGAAGCAGTTTAGGAGACCCGAGCTGAAGAAAGGGTTGTTAAAGAGAAAGAGGAGGTTTATGTGCCTAAACTTCCCTTTCCGGGTTATTTCAGAGATGTATAAAGAGATGTTTGAAGAGAAATTGAAGGCGGTTAAGTAGCAAAGGCCAAAAATCAAAGTCTTTTTGCAAACCTCAAGTATAATGAGTCCTTGAGAGACACCATCAGAGGTAAGTTGAATGAGGTTGAAGAAATTGAAAAGAAGTTATCATCCAACGACAACACAATCCTTTAACAGGGTAATGCCTCGACAAAGCTCAACGGTCTAGAAAGTTTTACTATACCTTGCATCCTAGGATCGTTTAAATTTGACAATTGCTTCTAATTTAGGAGCAAGTGTAAATATAATACTTTTGTCAACGACTGAAAAACTGAGATTTTCTAATTTTGAACTATGCAATAAACTAAAGGGTTTGTGCTGTCACTAACAACTCCTAAGCAATAAACTAATAAAAATAAGAATTCAGAAATGGAGGAAACTCATGGATTAGGGAAAATCGATATTGGTAGAGGTTTTCATGCTAGATCGGTTTACTAAACTCCTATTGGCTTATCCTATGTCTAAGAATTTCGAATATAGACTAACTCACTCTCGTGATGGAAGCCCATTTCCTAACATGCTATTACACAAATCTCTTGGCAATAAAACATGAATAGAAAGCACTAAGCACAATTCCATACAACAATTAGCCAATAACTTAAACAATATCTTGGAAAGAATTGACTAACAACCTATTCACTTGTTCAGTAATTCTATCAAACACCTTTCGGGCGATAAATCTACTAAGATCTAGACTAGGTTAGCTACTCCTATTCTAGCATTAGGTTCATGATAGATTGAGAATACTTATTCTAATTTAGATCTAAACCATTTCTTGCAGTCAACTATACCAGATCTAATCCATAATCCATAAGTTATAGAGATTACTCACAATTCATGCCTAAAACACTTAGAGGGTTTTTAGACATGATTTGTGAGAGGGATTGAGATTAAAATGGATTAAAACTAAGAATCAAACAAAATAATAAGAACAATCAAATGGGAATAAGAATTGCAATAATAAAAGTACCAAAGAAATCTCTCACAAATGTTTGAGAATAATGAGATCTAAAACATCGGTATGTGCAGATCGGTGTGATCTGAGCAGGCGATGTCGTGGTGTTCGCGCCGGTCATGCACACCAGTGTGTGTAGAGCAGATTCGTATGTCCCACCGGTCAAGCACACCGGTGTGTGCAGACCGACGAGACTCTCTCCGTACCTGTTGTATGATCCACGCCGGTCAGTACTGACCGCTGTGACTGACCGGCGTTGGCTACAGGAACTTATTCCTCTACCACGCTGGTCAGCACAGATCGGCGGTGTTGAACGCTGAATGCCCTTCGGTTACACATACTTCCATATTCCCTTAATCACAGCGAGCCCTTGATCAATTAATCATCAAAATCCAAAAACCAAATCCAATTTCTGAAGAAGAAGAACAAAATGAAAACGAAAAGTCAAAAACCAAATGCATTAAAAATGATAAACATGGGACTTCCTCCCAAGTGAGCTTGTGTAACGTCACTACCTTGACTGGGTTGGGAAATCTCAGTTCTGGTTGACATAGACTTTGGCTTCCTCCTTGTCTTTCCCTGAAAATGGTCTTGTCTCATATTCTTGTATTCCATGAGTCCATAAATCTAATGTGATATTTGCTTCCTTGATACTAATTTCTGCTTGTGTAAACGCCATGAAAGGTCTACCAAAGATCAGTTGAGCCTTGTTCTCTCTCTCCATCTTCAGCACCATAAAATCTGTCGGTACTTCCCTCTGATAGTCACTGGAAGGTCCATGCGCGTACCTACAATTTGTTTTAGCGAGTTATATGCCAGGAGAACTGCTGACCTGCTGGGAACAAAAGAAGTAAGGCCTAGTTTTTCAGCACTAGACAATGACATAACATTAACGCTAGCACCTAAATCCAGCAAGCATTCATAAAACTTAGAATCAAGTATTGTGCAAGGGATCAGAAAACTCTCTGGATCTGCTTTCTTAGCTAGATCAGTTGTTAGTCTGAGGTGCGTTGTGTCGCCTGGAATGAAGATTTATTTTTGATGCTCGATGTTCTCGATCTTCTTCAAGACAACGTCCTTGAGTGAGTGCTGAACATTAGGATTATCTAGGACATTTTCCATCTCAAGCATCTGCTCTCTCAATGCCTTCAAATCCTTGATGAAATTCATTTTTCGTGCAAGTGCTAAACGACCTGTGAAAAGATTTTGATGTACATATTGCTCAAGCAAGGGAGGTTTGTACTCTTCTACTTCGAATTTTTCCTGAATAATCACGTCCCCACTGAAAAGCTCATTGTCCTCGATGATATCTACAATAGATATGGCCTGAACAGAGTCATGAGTGGGCGACTTAGACTTTCCCGGAAACTGATCCTAAGGTCGTCTAACAGATTGGGAGACTTGGGCGATTTGGGTGTCTTGTGCCTTCATGTGTGTCGACATGTGTTCCATCTTCCCATTCAGGTCATTGTACATACCATCGACCTTCGAGTTAATCTCCGTCTTGAAGCTATTCAGATCAGCTCCATACTTTGTTTGACCTTCTAGCAGTTGTTTAAGCATATAAATGCTCTGATCGTCAGAAACTCCAGCAGTTGGTTGAGAATACGCTAGTGGTTTTGGATTGAATTGTGGTCTTTGTCCACCTTGATTCTGGAAATTGCCCTTGTTCTGAAACTGTTGTTGAGGCTGAAAATTCTTATGGGGCGGATACACTTGATCTTGAGCGTTAGCAACATTATTGCTTCGGTATGAGAGGTTTGGGTTGGGTTGTAGCTGTAGTTGTACTGTCTCTAGTACCCTTGATTTCCCACATAGTTAACCTCTTCTTGGTCATAATTGTTAGCATAGTCATTCAAAGCTTTAAGGTCATAATTGTTAGCATAGTCAGCTGGTTCAACGACGTGAACCGATCTCTTCTGAATCTACAGCACAGGATCCAGCTTGTCATTCAAAGCTTTAAGATCAACCTTGTAGCTCGATTCGGCTGAGCCATCCTTCTTGGGCATTGAGCGATCGAAATCTCCAGCATGGGATGCGTCACTTTGAGCCATTTTCTCAATCAAAATTAGACCCTCTGCATAAGATTTGTCAAAGAAACTACCTTGACTTGCAGTGTGAAGCATTTCCTGATAATCTCTCTATAGACCTCTGTGAAAAGTGTCTAAGAGGCTCTCGGGAGTGAAGTCATGGTGAGGGCATTTCAAGGTGTAGCTCTTAAATAGCTTCCAAGCATCAGCAAATGATTCCATGTTCATTTGCCCGTATGTAGCAATGTTGCTTCTGAATTTTGCAGTCCTTGATGACGAGAAGAAACGTGAGAGGAAAGCCTTCTTGCAATCATCACAAGTTCTTATAGCTCCATGTCCTAGTCCTTTCTCCTAGTTCTTTGCATCACCTACCAAGGAGAATGGGAACAGTCTGAGTTTGTAGGCGTCTTCAGAAACACCATTCAGTTGAACTGTACCACACACTTGGTCGAAATTGTCCAAGTGTTCCAAGGGGTCTTCATTTTCCATTCCATGGAAAGGGTTGTTCATGACCATAGTGAGGACTCCTGATCTAATTTCAAAACCGTTCGCACCAAGTGGAGGTGGTTGAATGTCGTTCCTATTACCATGCACTGTCGGTTCATTGGTTTCTCCTTTAGTCCTAGGAGGGTTTGCACATCGGCCTTGAGTTGGTGCAATTGGTGGGTTGGGTTGAACTTGTGGGATTGGATTCCCATCGCCATTCTCCTGCTGATTGTTGACATTACTCGCGTTATCTGCCATCTCTTGTTCTTCGAGAAAAGCTTGATGTTCTAGCCTTTGTTTTTCTTTCCTTAGTTGACGTTCTAGAGCCTTGATATCCCGAGGATTTTACAACTGAGTTCTTGAAACTTTGGATCTAGAGCTCATACACCTGAACGAGAAAACAAATGTAGAAGAATTAGTAAACTGAAAAATAAAAAGAACATAGTCCCTATCAAATGCAAAAAACTAATGGTTAATTAAAATCTCGATTTGGCAACGGCGCCAATTGATAAGAGTGTTTTTTGGGTCGATTTGGTGGCTTATCAGTGTAGTATGGGTAAGATGGGTGATCAGGATGTCGAACCAACTCAGAGGAATTAACTCACAAGGTTTATGATGGATTTTACTAAGTCTATGTAAACTAAAGTTTGTTCTGTCACTAACAACTCCTAAGCAATAAACTAATAAAAATAAGAATTCAGAAATGGAGGAAACTCGTGGATTAAAGAAAATCGATACTGGTAGAGGTTTTCATGCTAGATCGGTTTACTAAACTCCTTTTGAGTTATCCTATGTCTAAGAATTTCGAATATAGACTAACTCATNCGTGGATTAAAGAAAATCGATACTGGTAGAGGTTTTCATGCTAGATCGGTTTACTAAAATCCTTTTGAGTTATCCTATGTCTAAGAATTTCGAATATAGANTCTCGTGATGGAAACCCCTTTCCTAACATGCTATTACACAAATCTCTTGACAATAAAACATGAATAGAAAGCACTAAGCACAATAACATACAACAATTAGCCAATAACTTAAAGAATCTCTTGGAAAGAATTGACTAACAACCTATTCACTTGTTCAGGAATTCTATCAAA
>OVAO01002982.1:0-11847 GCA_900406285.1 Biscutella auriculata | reverse complement strand
AATCTCTCCATAGATTTAGTGCGTAGTCAAACCCCGACTTTGGTCCGATAAACTCCGAGTCAATACCCACTATATTACATTGATACTAGTAGCTTTTACTCTCCATTAGTCAATAGTGAGAGGGTAAAAACATACTTATCAGTGGACATTCAAAGCGTGTTTCCCTTTCATAAACTGTGTTTTATTTTTCTGGAGTGGATGGCCCCGAGGGAGATATCGTCGGTGACAATCAAACCAACTAATCTTCCTTCCATTTGGTAGATGAAACGCTCGTATCTTCCTTGCATATTGGACATGCTAATCTACCGTGCTTTGTCCATCCCGAGAGCATCGAATATGCTGGAAAATCACTTATCGTCCACATCAACACCGCTTTTATGTTAAAATTCTGTTTAGTTGATATATCGTACGCCAAAACACCAGTACACCAAATTTCTTTAAGCTCATCGATCAGAGGTCGGAGAAAAACATCAAGACTTGCTCTTGGATGCTTCGGCCCAGAGTTCAAAATCGTCAACCATAAAAATTCTTCACTCATGCACACATCTGGGGGAAGGTTATATGAAGTTAAAATCACAGGTCATAGAGAATGATGTCGTGACATACCAAACGGGTTAAATCCATATGTGCACTATCCAAGGTAAGTGTTTTGGGCTTCTCTAGCAAAGGTAGGATGTTTATGCTGAAATTTTTTCCATTTCGCGGCATCCAATGGATGAATCATTGTTCCCTCCTCTGACTCGTGCTCAGCATGCCATCTCATTGCTTTAGCATTCCTCTCCGTTTTATACATTCTCTTTATTCTATCGCCCACCGGCAAATACCACATACGACTATATGGTATTTTTTTCGTCCCGTACTAGGCTTATACCTTGGATGTTCACAAAATTTGCATTCATCCAATGACTCATATTCTTTCGAGTGTATCATACAATTCTCGATGCACACATCAATTGTATGATACGGGAGCGCTAATTTATGCATCAGTTTCTCTGTCTCGTAATACGAACTCGCCGCTTGGTTATCGTTCGGCAAAATCCGCGAAATTAGCTTAGTCCAACAGTCTACGCATCTCTCCGCCATATTATTATCTACCTTCAGGTTCAAGTACTCAGCCGCTACAGATAACTGTGAGTCCCCTTTATGACAACCAGGATACAATGGATTATTTGTTGCTTCCAACATGGTGAAAAATTTCCTTGTCTCCTCATTTGGAGGTTCTTCCACGTTAGGTATTTCTACTGGGGTTTGGTTACCGAGAACATTCCTTTGATCTCCTTGGTTATCAAAAGTGAGGGTTTCATTAAAGACATCATGAACCATCTCCATTACATAACTACCATGTCCCCTTTTATTACCCACATCTTTCTGATGTACGTTCACATCAGTAGATCTACTTGGTTGATCACTATTACCATAATTATAACTTGTTCCTACTTCATCGTTAAATTCCTCCCCACGATTATACCAAACGTAATAATTCGGCATAAATCCTTTACTTAACAAATGCTTCCAAACTGTAGTTACGGGTATAAATTTGTCGTTATTGCAACTTAGACATGGACAAAATAACTTACCCCCACTACTTTGTGCGATCGGCTGATTGTTTGCGATGTTCATGAATTCTGCAACTCCCACATAAAAATCGACCGAAATATTATTTGTCTCCTCATCGATTCTTCTATACATCCATTCTCTCAAATTCAAATTGTTTGGCATGTCTTTTTCCCTTTCTTTTCTCTCTTCCTTTCTTTTATAAATGATGGTCGATGTTTAGTTTATATAGAACAAAGAGCCACTACAACAGCGACTCCCAAATGTAGTTGCACTTGTTTGTTAGACCTACCAACCCGCATGTAAAATGTGATTTACCAACTTTTTGCGACTTTTTGCAACTACACAGCATCTCCATTGACATGGTGGCTTTAGAGTCACAAAAAATAGCCACGGATTGGCAACTCAGCCCAGTTTGCCACTCCAGAAGCGACCACTTAATCGCGACTTCGCTTTGGTGTCCTTAAAGAGTGGCTAAATTTAGCCACTTCTCCTTTTCCGTTGCTATGAAGTGGCTAACTTTAGCCACTACTGACAGAGCGTTGCTAAGTCGTTGCTCTTGTAGCCACTACGCGTATGAAGTCGCTCTATTAAGACCCCTCAGCGACTTATAGAAATCCGTCCCTCTGGCGTGGCAATTCGTTGCCAAGTAGTCGCTCATGTTTGCAACTACAAGCGTAATCGCTTCCCGTAGTGGCTAAACCCGTGTTCTCTTGTAGTGTCATTCGAATTCTTCCAAGTTGCATATATAAAAAATGACACTTACTCGAATGTGGTTGGAAATGGAAGTCTTCTAGTGGGATACTTCGGGTGTTGGTGTGTCAAATGTGGTGATGTTTCTTGTTGTTTGGCCTATTTCCTTAATAGAGTAAACTATTTTTAACTTTCCAAATTTGCCATAAAAGAAAGGGGAATAGTTCAACTTCTTGTTGATGATGTTTTGAGAGCTTGTACCATTTGTGTCATAAAGTGAGAGTTGGTAACATGTTTTGGGAGATTGATTGGGACGAGCTCCCAAACCTCTTTGAGACCCTACAACTGAATAAAGAGTGAACAATTTTTTTTTCAAAGTCACCACAACATGGGCAAGTTGAGTCATTCAACAAATTACATTTTTTTAGGAATGTCAGGACATGAATAACATTGTTCATGGATCTCTAGATAAAGTGTTTAATTTTTGAAGGGCAGTTGAGATTCCAGAGAAACTTGTAAAGACTTTTATTTGAAGATGAGGTGGTTATACCTAAGAGATGAGGCTCTTGGTGATCTAAAGCTTGTAGAAGTGTATACCCACTTCGAACCGTATATGTGCCTGCCCGAGTAAATTTCCATACAAGAATATATGATGCATTGAAAAGGCTGACTCTAGTGTTTCTGATGCGTTGAATGTCATTCGGGGAGATGAATCGGGCCAGTGAGTCAATATTCCAATATGGACTTCGAGGATTCAAGAGTGCTGAGATAGTGATGTTGGACGACTGATGGGGGTCTCGCAATTGTGTTGGCCTATAGCTCCCATTGTCCTTTATCCAAATTTCTGCAGCCACTTTGATCTAAGACCCATCTCCGACTAGCCATATAAATCCTTTTCCACTAGGGTTCTGCCGTTTAATATGCTTCTCCAAGCATAGCTCGGTGGTATCTGAATGTGGCTCTAAGAAAATCAGAGTGATAAAAGTATTTAGCTTTTAAAACTTTACTTAGTAAGGAGTTGGGAGACTGTAATAACCTCCATGCCTATTTACCTAGAAGGGCAGTGTTGAATGATTCAATGTCTCTTATACATGTGCCTCCTTCAGATTTCAATATGGTTATATTCTTCCAAGCTACCCAATTTATGCATCTTCTAGTCAATCCTCCTATCCACCATAATTTATTTATCGCTTTAGTGATTTCCTCGCAAATAGTTTTAGGTAGTATGAAGCAGCTCATGAAATAGGATGAAATTGATGTTAACACTGTTTGATCATTATTTCTCTACCTGTTGTGGAAAGAAATTTCGAGTTCCATGAAGCGATCTTCTTCTTGATGCGTTGAGTTAATGTTGAGAAGGTTCCTTTCTTATTTCTGCTAACAAGCTCCGACATGTCGAGATACTTTCCAAAACCCATGTGTGATGTAGTTGAGGAGTTGCTTTATACTATTTTGGACC
Source organism: Biscutella auriculata (assembly GCA_900406285.1). Taxonomy (NCBI): domain Eukaryota; kingdom Viridiplantae; phylum Streptophyta; class Magnoliopsida; order Brassicales; family Brassicaceae; genus Biscutella; species Biscutella auriculata. The sequence goes on along the minus strand of OVAO01002982.1, from coordinate 8,141 downwards.
GAATCAAAAGTTCTCTTGCTGAGGAAGATTGAAGACTTCAATGAGTTTAGTTATTATCCTGATAGTTGGCCATATGCAAAGAGGAGCTAGATTAACTTCCAGATATTTTCCTCAAGTATCTTACAGAAGAAGAGCGAGTCATCTGCAAAGAATAGATGAGTCAATAATGGAGCTCGTCTGCTTATTTTGAAACCATGTATGGTTGGATGAGAATGATGATGATTAATCCAACTAATAAAGGCAGGTGTACAAATCAGATAGATGTAAGGGGATATGGGATTTCCCTTACATATGCCTCTTGTGGGATGAATCTTTCCTTTTGGCATGACTATGAACTCCTTAATGAGTTATTAACGTGCTTTTGGAGTCTTTTCGTCTCCTATTAGGGTTTCATAAGTCCGGAGTAGAAATCTAAGGAAAAGAAGCTCTTGGACGCATTTACAAAGATATTCAAGGAAATTCATATATGTTCGAGTTCTAGTTCGATCGAACTAAACCTGAATCGATCGAACCCCTACTCCGAGCAAGATCGTTGGATCCAGTCCGTATTTACAGTTTAATCGAACCATATTTGGATCGGGGTAATGACTGGTTTCGTTTTTTATTTTTTCTCTGCAGTTCGATCGAACCTGTTCATTCCGCAATTTCAGTTCGATCGAACACTTCTCGGTTCAATCGAACCTCCTGACCGTTCTATCTGACGATTTTTCCCTTTCTCTATTTATTTCAGGTGTGTGAGCGTGAGACACACGAGGAGCAAAGGAATTGAAAATCTACTGCCCTTGGAGAACAACCTCGAACGCTTAGAAAGAAAAACCAAGAAAGGAAGACAACCTCATATCGAGATGGCTGAAGAAGACCAACATCTTCAACTGCCCTTGGTTCATAACCCTCCGCTGGGAGAGGAACGCAACTTACCACATGTTGGGATCGGTAATCAACAACAACAAGCAGGACTCAACCCGCCTGCTAGAGCCAAAAACCAACATGACCTTGAGGCGTTTAGGATGGAAGCTCCAAGACTTACTTTGGGATGCTATGACNCCCCCCCCCCCCCCCCCCCCCTCCTTCTCAGTTCCCTAGGGGACATGGTGTTCAGTTTCCTCCAGGGGAGAGAAGAGACTTTGAGATTAAGACTTGTCTCATCATCTTAGTTTAGCAGCATCAATTCCACGGAATGGCTAGCGAGAACCCGATTTGCCATCTCTCTAGGTGTGAATCGATATGTAACACCACAAAGTCAAATAGAGTGCCTGAGGATGCCCCAAAGTCAAGTAGTACCTCCAGTTGTCTCCTAGATCCATCAGAAATTGCGAGGAATATAAGACTGCTTTCCGGGGGAATTTCTATACCAAAGCTAGAACTACTGAACTGCGAAACAAGATTGCTAGTTTTTAGCAGCTCGCAGTAGAGACCTTCCATGACGCTCTTGACCGCTTCAAGCAATATGCTTCAGACTGCCCACACTACAAGTTCAATTAGGTAACCCTACTTAACATATTTTATAATGGCGTTGTAGAAAATTACCAAAGCGCTTTGGATACCGCCAACAACAAGGACTTCATGACCAAGATTGTCAAAAAAGCCCATGAACTCATTGAGAACCTGGTTGCAAGTAGTGCTAACAGAGCAAATGAGGATGACAGATTAACAACTGGTGTCAATACTCATTTTGGAGAACTAGAAGAACATAAAGCCCAAGTAGTTTAGCTCATGAAGAGAGATCAAAGAACATTCCACTTTATGGAAGATCAAAACGACGCGCAACAATCAAACAATGATGGAGATTTCGAGGTCGATATATATTACATCGAAAACCTGGGAAACTACCAAAATAGGGGGTACCACAACAACTACAAGAACCACCCAAACCTCTCCCACATAAGCAACAATGTGGAGAACCCTCGAGATCAGTTCTATCCACCTCATAACAACTTCCAAGGTAACAATCCAAATCAATTCAATGGTAAATCGTTTACTGGTAATGCAGGAAATTTCGGACAGAGCCCTCATCAACAACAATACCAGGGACAACACCAGAACAATGGAGGTTTCCAACCCAAACTAGCCCCCAAGAGTAGTGGAGCATACCAGCAGAAAGGACCCTTCAACAACTATGAAGGGAACCAACCAGTTTTCCAGCACCAAGCACCTGCTCCTCCTGCAACTTCTCCGAAATTCGAGGAATTCAAACAAATGATGCAACAAATGGCAACTTCTCAATCTTAGACTACCTCAATTGTTGTTACATTGGCAAATCATGTGACTTCTATTACAACAGAGCTCAGTCCTCACCTGAAGGCATGGGACACCCAAGTCGCCCAGCTCGCCTCTTCGATTAAGACTCCACTATGAGTTCTCCTAGATAAACCTGAGACTTCGAGAGGTGTTAACGCTATTATTGAATAATTGACAAGAGAGGAGGGTGATCCATTTTTCCAAGCTGGAGCAAACCAAGGAATCTCGTAATCAAAAGTTGATGCATTCGCTCTGAATGGAAGGATTGCAGCCGAGCGAGCTCATCAAGCCGAGTTCGATCAAACCATCATGGAGATTGATCGAACCAATGGGTGGACATACAAGTTCGACCGATCCAACATCAGATCGATCGAACTATTGAAGCGGATTCCCCAATTAGATCGAGCCAGAGTCAGTTCGTTCGAACCCCTCTTCCTGTAGCCAGACGTCTTGAATTTTTCGGATTAATGAGGCCATCTTGCAAAAGTTTATACCCCATTTTACCGAGTATTTCAAATAACATGTGATTAATTATTTCTTCCTATGCTCCACAAAATCTGACATCTTCCATCACAATTTATCCACAGTTTTAAAAGATTATGGCCTAACAATATGCATTCCATCAACGATTGCAAAATAAAATGTTTTATCTTCTGAAGACACTTCAATTTTTAGATATGAGCCAATAAGGTATTGATATTCAGTTAAACATCATCTATGTTGGGTTATTGAGGTCATCTTGCAAAAGTTTATACCCCGTTTTTACGGATATTTCAAATTGTATGTGATTAATTGTTTCTTCATTTGCTCCACAAATTTGGCATCTTCCATCACAATTTATCTCACACTTTAAAAGGTTAGGGCCTACTGTTATGCATCCTATCAACGATGGTCAAATAGTATGTGATTAATTCTTTCTTCCTATGCACCACTGATTTGGCATCTTTCATCATAATCTATCTGACGCTTTAAAAGATTAGGGCCTATTTATATGCATCCCGTCAACGATTGCCAAATAAAAAAATTAATCTTCGGAAGACACTTCAGTTTCCATATATGAGCATGTAGGGGATTTATATTCGGTTGAAGCACCATCCATGTCGGGTTATTGAGGCCATCTTATAAAAGTTTATACCCCGTTTTACCGAGTATTTCAAATAACATGTGATTAATTGTTTCTTCCTACGTTCCACAAGTCTGACATCTTCCATCACAATTTATCCAGAGTTTTAAAAGATTAGGGCCTACCGATATGCATTCCATCAACCATTGCAAAATAAAATTATTTATCTTCTGAAGGGTATTTATATTCAGTTAACATCATCTATGTTGGGTTATTGAGGCCATCTTGCAAAAATTTATACCCCTTTTTCCAGATATTTCAAATTGTATGTGATTAATTGTTTCTTCCTTTGCTCCATAAATTTGGCATCTTCCATCACAATTTATCTCATACTTCAAATAGTATGTGATTAATTCTTTCTTCCTATGCACCACATATTTGACATCTTTCATCACAATCTATATGACGCTTCAAAAGGTTAGGGCCTACTGATATGCATCCCGTCAACGATTGCTAAATAAAAAGAATTATCTTCAGAAGACACTTCAGTTTCGATATATGAGCATGTAGCGGATTTATAATCGCTTGGAGAACCATCCATGTCGGATTATTGAGGTCATCTTATAAAAGTTTATACCCCGCTTTTACCGAGTATTTCAAATAACATGTGATTAATTGTTTCTTCCTATGTTCCACAAATCTGACATCTTCCATCACAATTTATCCACAGTTTTAAAGATTAGGGCCTACCGATATGCATTCCATCAACGATTGCAAAATAAAATATTTTATCTTCTGAAGACACTTCAATTTCTAGATATGAGCCAATAGGGTATTTAAATTCAGTTAAACATCATCTATGTTGGGTTATTCAGGCCATCTTGCAAAAATTTATACCCTTTTTTTACGGATATTTCAAATTGTATGTGATTAATTGTTTCTTCCTTTGCTCCACAAATTTGGCATATTCCATCACAATTTATCTCATACTTTAAAAGGTTAGGGCCTACTGATATGCATCTTATCAACGATTGCCAAATAAAATGTTTTATCTTCGGAAGATACTTCAATTTCCATATATGAGCCTATAGGGGATTTATATTTGGTTGGAGCACCATCCATGTCGGGTTAATGAGGCCATCTTGCAAAATCTTATACCCCATTTTTACCGAGTATTTCAAATAACATGTGATTAATTGTTTCTTCCTATGCTCCACAAATCTGACATCTTCCATCACAATTTATCCACAGTTTTAAAAGATTATGGCCTACCGATATGCATTCCGTCAACGATTGCAAAATAAAATATTTTATCTTTTGAAGACACTTCAATTTCAAATTAAACATCATCTATGTTGGGTTATTGAGGCCATCTTGCAAAAGTTTACCCCGTTTTTACGGATATTTCAAATTGTATGTGATTAATTGTTTCTTCCTTTGCTCCACAAATTTGGCATCTTCCATCAAAATTTATCTCACACTTTAAAAGGTTAGGGCCTACTGATATGCACCCTATCAACGATTTCCAAATAAATATTTTATCTCCAGAAGACACTTCAATTTCCATATATGAGCCTATAGGGGATTTATATTTGGTTGGAGCATCATCCATGTCGGGTTAATGAGGACATCTTGCAAAACTTTATCTCCCGTTTTTATCGAGTATTTCAAATAGTATGTGATTAATTATTTCTTCCTATGCTCCACAAATCTGACATCTTACATCACAATTTATCCGACGTTTTAAAAGATTAGGGCCTACCGATGTGCATTCCATCAACGATTGCAAAATAAAATATTTTATCTTCGGAAGACACTTCAATTTCTTGATATGAGCCAATAGGGGATTTATATTCAGTTAAACATCATCTATGTTGGGTTGAGGCCATCTTGCAAAAGCTTATACCCCGTTTTTACCGAGTGTTTCAAATAGTATGTGATTAATTGTTTATTCTTTTGCTCAACAAATTTGATATCTTCCCTCACAATTTATCCGACGTTTTAAAAGATTATGGCCTACCGATATGTATTCTATCAACGATTGCCAAATAAAATGGTTTATCTTCGGAAGACACTTCAAATTGCAGATATGAGCCAATAGGTGATTTACGGTTGGATCATCATCCATGTCGGGTTATTGAGGCCATCTTGCAAAATTTTATACGCCGATTTTGTCGAGTATTTCCCTGATTTTGTGAAGTGCCAACTTGTACCATCCATCTGAGAAGAATAACTGTCGTAAGTTTGAGGATTTCATAGACATCCTCGGGATCAATAAGAGTTAGAATTAGTGGGATATTCCACGTTTGATAATGTAGGTTTATCAAATAATTTACCAACATGTACCATCCGGCTGGGAAGAATACTTCTTTGTAAGGCTAAGGATTCCTGGAACATCCACGTGATCAATAATAGACATAATTAGAGGGATATCGCACGTTTGAGAATTTGGGTTTATCAAATGATTTACCCTGATGTTATGGTAAAAGTTACACCCCGGGCAAATGGTTGGCTTAAGCGTTGGGTGAGGATCCATGTATTATTACATACGAAAATCGTTGTCCTTAATCTCACTCATTTAATAAGACCTTTGTTCACCAGTTGTCTAGTCGAAATAATTCTTTTCCACCAATACGATGGAGAGTATACTCTTATAGGGTACAACAGATTATTGTTCTGAAAATATCTACCCTTGAGAACTTTAGAGAAAAATGTGTACGGGTGTTCCATAAGTATCCAGAGTTGTTTTTCCAGTAGCGTCCTCGTATTGAAGTTTTCTATGTCTCGAAAACCCAACCCCTCGCATTTCACATAACAAATTTTTCTCCATTTTAGCTAGTTAATATCCCTCTTATCAACTGCTCCCCACCAGAATTTCGCAACCATTCTTGTAAGCTTGATGCTACTGATTTCAGAAGTTTGAAGCAGGACATCACATAAGTAAATAGGATTTTCGCCATTGGTTTAATCAACACTTCCTTCCCACCCTTCGATAGGAATCTTGATGACCAACTTTTAATGTGATTTTATAACTTTTCTCTAACAAATTTTAAAATATGTATTTTTTATCCTCTCGGGTTTTCTGGGACACCTAGATACGAGCTCATCCTACCTAGCATTGTAATACCCATAATGTTCTAGACTTCCGATTTTGCATGGGTCGTCACCTTATTACCAAATTGAATAGAAGACTTTGCAAAATTAATATTTTTGGCTTATGCGCCTTCGTAAGGTGGTAATATATCCCGGATTTTTCTACCCTCTTCTTTTGATGCTTTGCAAAAGAATAAACTATCATCCACAAACATAAAGTGTGTTATTTGCGGGCTACCTTTAGCAATCCTTATTCCACAATACTCTTTTCTCTCTCTTTCCTAAAATTTCTATCAACATTTTCGTACATAGTATGAACAAATATGGTGAGAGAGGATCACCTTGTCGTACTCTTCAGTGTGGCTCGACGTAACCTTTAGGGTGGTCATTGATAAATATTTGATACGTCGCCGATTTTACACATCACAAAACCCATAAAATCTAGTGCTCATCAAAATCCATTTTCTTATGAACCGCCTCCAAGAAAGGCCACTCCCACCAATCATATGTTTTGCTTATATATGTTTTGACTGCCATAAATATATGCATGCATGTCGGATTAATCTGAAGCCCATGAAATAGTTTTTGAGCTATCAGGATGCTATCTTAAATTAGTCTACCAAAAACAAAAACATATTGAATTTACGTATTTATTTGTCAACTAACTCCATTAAAAAATCAAAGTTGGTCGGTAGGAGCAATCATAAGATTAACCCTAACCGAAATGTTATGATTTATATGGAAAAATGGTAATCCTCGTATTCGTATCCCTTCAACAAAGATATCAGCATAAACATTTTGATCTCAAAGACTCAAATATAAATAAAAATCGATAAAAAAACTACTACACCATGTACTCCATATACACAAAATTTACGTAATTACCTACATACAAATATATTTTAATTTCTCACACACTAGTAAAAAAAGATAGCATACCCACGAAGTTCCCAGGAAAATGTTCGTGGGTAATATAATTTCCCACGAAATCCCAAAAAATACCCAGGAAAACGGTCCGCATAGAATTCGTGGGTAATTCGTGGCAATTCGTGGCTACTTACCATGAAATGGTCAGGAATCAGTTCGTGGGGACGTTTCCCAGGAAATAAGCAAGGACAATGTCGTGGGAAAATAGCCACGAGATAATTTGTAGGAAATCGTGGGGAAATAACCCACGAATTGTCAGGAAATGGTTCGTGGGGATATTTCCCAAGAAATTAGCAAGGAAACTGTCGTGGGAAAATAGCCACGAGATATTTTGTGGGAAATCGTGGTAAAGTACCCACGAATTGTCATGAATTATCTCGTGGGGAATTTTTCTNGTGGGAAATCGTGGTAAAGTACCCACGAATTGTCATGAATTATCTCGTGGGGAATTTTTCTAGGAAATTACCAAGGATAATGTCGTGGGAAAATAGCCACGAGGAATATCGTGGGAAATCGTGGTAAATTACCCATGAATTTGTAACGAATATATTCGTGGGTATGATACCCACAATTTTCCCAGGAAATCATTTGTGGGGGATAATACCCAGGAAAGTTGCCAGGCAATATTTTCATGGGTATGACATGTCAATCATAAATAATAAAACTCGTTTTAATGTATTTGTTGAAATACAATAAAAAAAACCTGGGATTTCCTTTATCTGTGTTTTGTTTAGGAAAATACATTAAAATCGGTTAAAATACAAATTCACTACAATGCTTTAACTAAAATTCAAAATTTGTTGAAATACAATAAAAAAAA
>OVAO01002980.1:0-11850 GCA_900406285.1 Biscutella auriculata | reverse complement strand
GATAAATATAATATTAAAATAATATAATTTTCTAATAATTTGAATAAAAACTGTTTAGTTTATATAGTTTTTATATAATAGTTATCGATTATAATCTAATATTTTACTTCAATTTTTTTATTTTGAATTCTCTATATAAACATAATTTTAAATATATATATATATATATATATTTTTTGTCAATGTTTTTCAATATTTTGTTTAGAATCTAGTAAATATAAATAGATATATCTTTCATAAATTTTAAAGTATTTTTTGATAATTATTTAAAATATGTATCTGGCTAGAAAAGATAAATCAAATATTAAAATAATTTTATGTTCAAAAATATTTTTAAAATTTCGTTTTATTTTATATTCAATAGATATATTTGATTTATAATTATTTAAATATTTTGAAGAAATCTTCAATTTTCAATTAAATTTTTATACATATATTTCCAGTTTTACCCTTAATGAAACTTACGTATATTTCCAGTTTTATCCTTCATAAATATTTTTATTTTGTTCTTTGAATTATTTTTCCAATGGCATATCATGTAATATTTTAATGATTTTAATGTTATTTTCTTAAAAGTGATTCTGAAATAATACTATAGAGATACAAATATAAAATATATTTATATTATATTATTTATATTAAAATTAAAATTTTAAACTTAAGTTAGTTAGTAATGTTATATTTAAATAAAAATCCTATTATATTCAATAATAATATTTGATTGTTAGTTTTCTTTTTCAATTTATATGTGTTATAATTGACTAACCCAACAGTTTAAACTCTCACAAATGAATAAATACTCTCATAGAAAAACGAAACTTTACCATAATTTTTTACTGTCAATTGATTAACTATTAGATTAATTACACTTTTTTATTTGAATTTTACTTATATTTTTTGAAATTCAAACAATTTTTATATTTTTAACCTAAAATTGATTTAAATTAATCCACTTTTATAGTTTTATATCAGATATTTTGATCTAGTGTAGTTTATATTCCCTCTGTTCCTCTATAAATGATGTTTTAGGATTTTATTTTTGTTTTATTTTAAATGATGTTTTTTTATTTTCAATGCAAAAATTTAAATCTAAAAATCATTAATATTAAGCAGTCTGATTTTTGATTGGCTAAGATAGATGAAGTTAATGATGTTTTTTTTAAATGATATTTTTGTGTTTTATTAAACAACGTGAAAAGTTCTTAAAAATCAAAAAGAAAAAAAAGTATTGTTTTAATAACCGCTATCCTTTAGATGGTGATATTAATATGTGTTTCAATTTTGGTAATCAAATTACAAAATAGTAGTAAAAAGAGAAATATATTAATTGTACATCATTATTAAAATGGACCCATGAAACAGTATTAGTCAGTTAAAAAGGAAATGAAACTATCCAACTTCTTTCAACTTCCACTTCATTATGTTCCCTCTGAAACATCTGAAAACAAACTGCCAATTCATATGTCCTATAAATGATTCACATGGTTAATTTCAGAATTTATCATTGTTTTTAATTTCTCTCAATGTTATTTTATTAAAAAAAAATCGAGCTTAATTTTATCTGTTTCATTAAATTATAGCAAAGTTTCATTATATCACGGTTCGAATAAAATCAAACACGAATTCTTTCATTATTTTCAATAAAACTAGAGAACACATATAATTCGTGGGTTTATAATGGGCCTTGAGCATAATATTATATTGGTTCTGTCCACTATGAAATTATAAACTCTATATGTATTTGATCAAAACCATTTTTTTATTAGATTTTTAAGAAACAAACTCCTATTTAATCAGTTTGACGCGATTCAAAATATTATTTGAATCATTACTGAAATCTTATAAGAATCATTTTTTGAATCCTCTAAGAAAATTTCTCAAAAGACTAATTTATGATATCTCTTAGAATGGTAGATTCAAAGACTTTTAAAAGTTCTCTCATTATACTTTTAAACTTTTGTTTTGGAAATCGATACCTAGAAGTGATGTAAAACCTCTCTTTTTATATTATTGCAACTTTCCTATTTCTTCTAGTAACTAATTTCCTTTTTTTTTTTGTTAGATAAACTTCAATCAAAATCATATCTCTTATTTTTGATTTGGTTGTTAACTTTTCCTTTCTTGTGAGCTTCTTTAGATTTTATAGCTTGTATTAATTTAAAATGTTTAAATTTAAAGTGTTTAAATTAATATGCTCGTACTTCCTAAAGCTTTAATCCCATTAGAACCAAACGAACACAAAAATAGTGAATATATTTTGACGCGTGTGAATATTTTGTATAACCGCCAAGTGCTTTCAGGTTCCAAACTTTCCATATTTTGTTTTACGCGTTCTCTCTTTCTTCTCTTCTATATTTATATCAGTGTGTCTTCGTTGTACAAATCATTATCACACTCCACTTTTTCTCTCTAGGGTTTCCATCGATATATAACTCTCTCTCTTTTTCTCTCAGAGATACTGATCACAGAATCAACAATATGACTAATAATCTTCTAGTAGAACCACAATCCAAAAGGCGAAAGATCGAACCAGAGATGAGTTCTTCGTTTACTAATTGTGGTCACTTCTTCGTTCGCTACGGAATTTGTTGCAACTGCATATCGACGGTGGCGAAACACGAAGGCCGACAATTCCGTTATCTAGTCGACGGATTACAGTTAAGCAACAGAGCTGTCGAGGTTACAAAGAAACTTACAACACAAGTCACCTGTCTCATTGACAAGAAGCTTCACTTGGTACTTGATTTGGATCACACGCTTCTCCATACCGTCATGGTCTCCAACCTTTCCGAAGGAGAAAAGTATCTAATCACCGAAGAAGATTCAAGGGAAGATCTACGGAGGTTTAACGGAGGATCATCAAGCGAGTTCTTGACAAAGCTTAGACCTTTTCTACGCGAGTTTCTCAAAGAAGCCAACGAGATGTTCAACATGTATGTTTACACGATGGGAAATCGTAATTACGCGAGAAAAGTGTTGAAGCTGGTTGATCCGGAGAAAGTATACTTTGGACATAGAGTGATAACAAGAGACGAGAGTCCTTTTACAAAGACGCTTGACCTTGTGTTGGCTGATGAGAGTGGAATTGTGATTGTGGATGATTCACCTGAGGTTTGGCCTGATCATAAGAGCAACTTGCTAGAGATCACCAAATACAATTACTTCAGCAACAAGATGAGTATAAACGATGTGGAGTACTCGAGATCTTATGCCGAGGAGAAGAGAGACGAGAGTGAAAAGGAAGGATCGTTGGCGAATGTTTTGAAAGTTCTCAAGGAAATTCATGAAGGATTCTTTAGCTGCGGAGTTGACAAAAAGCTAGATTTTGATTCAAAGGATGTTAGGGCGCTCTTGCTTCACAGTAAGATTGGATGCTGATCCGTTTTTCTGTTTGGCTGATTCCTTTTAGATATTTATTGGTTTACTTTGGTATAGATATTGGTTTAAGTTTGGTTACTTAGTTTGTTTCTTTGTTATCTTTTTCATGATGTATTTAAGCTCCTCTTGTAATCATTTTCAATTCAAATGAAGGTTTATTTTCCTAATCTAGAAAATATTGAAGAATTTGTACAAAAAAGGAACAATTTGTAAGGAAATTGCATGTTGTAGCGAGTTAGGGAAGTTTAATCTTCGATTCAGAAACACATCGTGAAGATGCATTGGTTTAAATAAATAAACTAAGAGCTAAAGATCAAGCTTAAAAAAGGAAATAGCTTGAAGTTCGAAGAAACAAGAAACGTGCAATATTCTAAAGGGTGAATTTTATTGGATACTTTTTATTTTGAAATTAACATTAATAATTAATATATTAAATTATTAAATTATGAAAATATTTATAATTCTCTAATTACATATAATTTATATTTTAATTTAGAAATTATTTAGGAATATTGACTAATATCTAATTAACAAAAACATATATTTTAAAATATTATTTTATTTAATATAAATATATGAACCTATTATTAAAAATGATAGCAAATTATTTATGTTTTTAAATTTGAATGATTTTTAAATATTATTTGAACTACATTATTTATATTTTGTTGTAATTAAAATCGATTGAAAATAATAAATAATAATATTTATTAACCATGCAATCATAATATTTCCTTAAAATTATTAAATATTTTTTTAAAAATTATTAAATATTTCTTTACAATTATTAAATCCAAAAAAATAAATAACAAAGAATATTCCTCTAGAGATATTTTAAAAACAAATACTGAGAATTATTATAGAGAATAATATTATAAAATTATTAATCCAAAAAATTAAGTAACAAAGAATATTCTTCTAGATATACTTTTTAAAAAGTCGTGATATACTATGGTAGAAAAAATATATTATTGTAACAAAATTTTGCCTAGTCATCCTAAGAAATAGTCTACTTTTTGTGATAGATTTATTCTATTTTAATATAATAGATAGTAATCTTTTGTTAATAAAAATAGAGAGACTTAATATCTCTTCAAGGTATCAATTTTATGAGCAAAAAGTTTAGAGTAAAATATCTAAAGAAATCAAGATATCGTGAGAATTTTTGGTGAAAGTTTTTGGGTATAAATATTCTACATTACAAGACAATAACTGATTTGCGATTACGATTTGCGACTATAGTAGTAATCACACTTTTTTTGCGATTAATTTGCGATTAATCTGCGACTAAAGTAAGACTACGATGCAACTCTAATAAAGGAGTCGTAAATTAGTCGCAAAAGAGTCGCTATATTGTGACCATTTCGAGACTGTTTTGTGACTATCATAGTTTAGTCTTAAATTGTGCGACCCATTTGTGACTGCATCCCACAATCACTAAATTTTGTGACTGTTTATAAAGGAGTGACAAATTAGTCGCTAATTTTGTGATAATTTTGCGACTCTAATACATTATTTTAAAAAACTTACAAGAGAATGGCAAAATAGTCACTAATATTTTTGACTACGTGGTTTTACGACCAAAGTGTGACCTTTTGACAACGTTTTTGTTTGCAATCACACTTTAGTCGTACTTTTTTACGACCAAAGTGTGACCACTCACTAAAATGTGTGACTGTTTACTAAGGAATTTCAAATTAGTCACTAATTTTGTGACTATTTTGCGACTCTAATACATTATTTTCAAAAACATTACATGAGAGTGGCCAAGTAGTCACTACAAATTTTGATTGTTTTGTGACTACGTGGTTTTGCGACCAAAGTGTGATCACTTGACAAATTTTTGTTTATAGTCACACTTTATTCGCACTTTTTTGTGACCAAAGTGTGACCACGTGTCAAAATTTATGTTTGTAGTAACACTTAAGTCACACTTTTATGCGACCAAAGTGTGACCACTTGACAAAATTTTATTTTGTAGTCACACTTTAGTCGCAAAATTTTCTATAACTTCGTAGTCACAAAGTGGTTGGAAATTTTGTGACTAAAACGTCACCATATGTTTTGGATACCAATAGTTCCAAAATGGGCACACTTTTTTTTTATTACATTACGACTCATTTTGTTTTATGTGACAAAAAAGTGATTGTTTTATCACTACTTTGTGACTACGATCAATAAATTCAATTTATTTTGACATTTGATATATTCTACTTGCTTATGATATAGTAGATATCATACTAAATAACAAAACTAATATAAAACTTCAAAAAATTTAAGGTATTATATTTTTTTATAATCATCTACCGTTATTGTTAGATAAGTACAACATACTTAATACACTTTTAACAAAATTTCAGACCTATACTTAATAAATCAATAAGGTTAAAGATACATAATTGTGAGATCAGATATATCTCCCTAGAAAATTAAATATAAAACCTAGATAACAATTAAACTAAATGTAAGTAAAAATCAATGTAAAAGCAAAACTGTCTACAAATCGGATGACTTAGTGTTTTTATAGTGCATTGGGGACGTCTTTAGGGCTTCTAGTGGGCATGAGATTCAAAACGAAAAAAGAAGAAATTTCCCGTTTTCGGAACCTGCCTGGTCTTCGACATTGTATCGCGGATTTTGGGGGACAGCTCGAATGGTTTGGGCCTTGAATCGGTTCGATCGAACCCAACCTCACTTCTTCAATCAATCCCACATTTTGCGGATTGAACCCAACAATTTTGTTCGGAGTAGAGGTAACCTAATGTGGTTTGATCGAATTCAAGTTTCGACAGATCCGAATTTCTTCAAATCTTCATGTAATTACATCCCAAAACATTCTTTCTTCATATGTCTACTCCATACTTATAAAATCCCAAAAATAGACGAAAAGGTTAAAAAAACACATTAATAACTCACTACAAAATTCATAAATATACCAAAAGATAAGTTATACACCTCTAAAATAAGGACATATCACTTATAGTCTCTTTCTTTTGTAACTATTATAGTTGCCACCTGAAAATATTATATTAAAACTACTAGTGTATAATCGAACGTAAACGTACTCAATGACGTCAACATCCACCAGATGGAAAGAAAATTGCATTTGCCTTTCCTATTTTCTTATGTTGTAATAGAAACTTTTTGTGGCACTACCATCAATATTTGTATGCGTATCAATATATGTTCGGAAGTGGACTCTTGATAGAATTACAGAGACAAGATCCAGTTTAACTCTGTCATAGGAATCCACGAAACATGGAGAATACACTTTCTTCGGAAACCAAACAGAGTATTCCCCTCCTTATCCCGTATAAGTTGGGGAACTTCAATCTTTCCCATAGGTATTTTGCCTCTGTTTTAGTCTTGGTTATTTATGCCTTCTTTTTGTTCGATGAAATTCCCAGCTGAAAAGTTTCTCTATAATCTATGAATCTATGAATCTTTGAATCAGGGTTGTTCTGGCACCATTAACGAGACAGAGATCGTACGGAAACGTTCCTCAGCCTCACGCTGTTTTATATTATTCCCAAAGAGCTACGCCAGGAGGATTTCTCATCTCTGAAGCTACTGGAGTTTCAGATACAGCTCAAGGGTCTGGGTCATTATATATATATTAACCTCTCTTAAAAATACTTCATATCTGCTTGTTTTCACTTAAGTATACGTTTTTTTATTCATGGGTTTTGATTTAAGCTTTTTTATGTGTGCTGATCTTATGTGACTTTTTTCGTGAAGCTATGAATATACTCCTGGGATATGGACTAAAGAGCAAGTGGAGGCTTGGAAGCCAATTGTGGATGCTGTTCATGCCAAAGGTGGCATCTTCTTTTGTCAAATCTGGCATGTTGGTCGAGTTTCTAACCGAGGTTTTCCCTAACTCTCTCTCTCTCTCTATTTTCACAGAAATTAAACAAACATTTGAAATTGATATCTTTAGCCCGGTTAACTCCTTCAACAACTGTGGTGTATTGAAATATTGTGTTGTTTTTTTCTGGCTGTTTTAAGGTTTTCAGCCAAATGGGGAAGCTCCCATTTCTTGTACTGACAACCCATTGACGCCAACCGAAGCTCTGTTTACGCCTCCAAGACGGCTAAAAACCGAGGAAATTCCCGGTATTGTCAATGATTTTAGACTTGCAGCCAGAAATGCTATGGAAGCTGGTAAGTAGTTTTACTTGAAAATAAGAGAAGCCTTCAAGACTCTTCTTGAAGTCCATTGGAAGTTGCAGGGTTTGATGGAGTCGAGGTTCACGGTGCGCATGGCTACATGATCGATCAGTTCATGAAGGACAGTGTAAACGACAGAACTGACCAATACGGTGGATCTTTGCAAAACCGTTGCAGATTTCCTCTAGAAGTAGTGGAAGCATTGGCTAACGAGATCGGGCCAAGTCGGGTTGGAGTCAGACTCTCTCCGTTTGCTGATCTCATGGAATCTGGAGACACTGATCCAGCAGCGTTAGGACTTTACATGGCGGAATCTCTAAACAAATACGGAATTCTCTATTGCCATGTCATTGAACCAAGATGGAAAAAAGGAGAGATCCAAGAGTGTCCACATTCGCTTACACCAATGAGAAAGGCCTTTCATGGAACATTCTTAGTCGCTGGAGGTTACACAAGAGAAGATGGGAATGAGGCGGTGGCAAAGGGAAAAACCGATCTGGTGGCTTACGGTCGGTGGTTTCTGGCCAATCCAGATTTGCCAAAGAGGTTTGAAGTGGATGCACCGTTGAATAAATACGATAGACCAACTTTTTACACTTCAGATCCTGTAGTTGGTTACACTGATTATCCTTTTCTGGAATCAACAGTTTCTTAAAGTGTTGTATATGTTTTACCTTTTGATGTAATTCAGGTCCTTTGTAGTTTCCTGCTAAGCAAAAACAGAGCAGCTTGTAAGTTATAAAGAAAGCGAAAACAGACTTTCAAAATGTGGATATTGGTCATCTGTTTCGTAGAGAATAGTGAGACGACATAAGAGTTCGAACGCAGTCAATATTGGATTCTGGTACATAGTGTTCCGCATATATCTGTTTCTAAGTATACGAGTCATTAGCTTTGTAGTTGTAAATATCCTATATTCTTACACTCTATTATTTTGTAACTCTACTTAACTCTATCCTTTATCGTAATACATCATCACTTTTGGCGAACCTCGATACTTTTTATAGTATCGAGAGCCATGAAACATCTGAAAATCTTTTGATATTTTTTTCAGAAAAATAGATGACGAATCCAATGAAGCATTTGTAGCAAACATGACTGTGAAAGTGAGACACACAATCTCTGAAATTCAAATGGGTCCTAAATCTTTAAATCCGATAATCTGAAATTCAAATGGATTAACAGGAATCCGAACAGGTATTCAAACGATCAAATTTACAGTAAGCTATAAATTAAAAAATGTTAATTTTTTTTATCTTAATATAAAAAATTAGCTTTAGGCCACCGAATAATAAGGACCGGTCCTACAATCTCACCATATGATCTGATCTCAGCTGGTAATTCCAGAATGGTGATTTTTCACCCGCTTTTAGATGGAACAAACTACGATATCTGGACATGCGGGATGAAGACCGCATTGATCTTAAGGAATGGTTTGGGTTCCTCGATGGAACCATTCCAAAACCAGCAGACATATCATTTGACTTGAAGATTGGCGTACAATTAAGACATTGTTGGTATCTTGGATTATAATGTTGATTGAACAGATGCTTGGTACAAGATCTATAGGAACATCTGAGAAGACGTCTTTCAACGGATCTTGAACTCAGCAGTTAAAAGCCAAATTGGCTTGCTGCAAACAGAGGGGCTTGGCGATTGAGAAACTCAATCTAATTTGAAATAATCTTGTAGATTTAGAGAGGATCAAACTTCATGTGGATATAAGGTACTTTGATAATTTTGTAGGATCTAGATAATGCTTATGAAGCTAGAATACCTCACATATAGAATTCGTTCGAGTATTTTTATATTTTAATTTATGTTTGAATAGGTGATTTTTTTATTAGATTCAGTTTTGATTTGAGGTTAAGATTTTTGTATAACTCTATCCTATCATCATCAGTTACAATGTTATATCCAAAAAAAAAATCAATCATAATTATATTACTACAAAAGAGAGGTTTACAAAAAGTCATAAAAACTCTTTGTCAAAGAGTTTGATACTGGCAAATTCTCAGTTACAATCAAACAGATAAAAGATTCATACATAAAACTAAAGCTATGTAGCTATGTCGAGGAGGTTTCAGATTAATTGGGTTGAAAATAATCTCCGAAAACTTACCTCAAATAAACCATTAATAATATTAATTTTATCAATTAACAATTCATAATTTTATGTCGGGTTACAGAGTGTTAAAAGAAAAACAACTCTCCTAATCTCTCGTCTTCACTAGTTCTTTCTCAATCTTTCAGATTTCAAACATCTTCCCGAACTTAAGTTCTATCATTGATGGTGACGTTCTCTTGTGGAAACGCTGAATCTCTTCAGGTTCGGCCCCATAATAAAGGCACATGAAACACTAGTTTTAGGCCACTAAATTAAAAAAAAATATTATGGGCCACAATTTTTAAATATTAGATAGGCCTTTTTTCTTTCTGTTTTTGACTGAGATAGGCCTTATTTGACCAGAAGAAAAAGATGGTCAATCGTGAGCAATTTTCCTTCTTTTAGCAATTTATTTTTGTAACTTTTTTCCTTTTTAACAACTTTTGAAAACATTTTTCCCTTTCTACGGTCAATATTCATTTTATAAAATTTATATCTTTTCGTACAGCAATTTTTTTTCAGAAAAAACACCCCTTTTGCCTTTTTACAACATTTGTTTCCTTTCTTATAAACTATACAAATTTAAAATATTAATATTTTTCATTAAAAAAATAAGCTGTAGGCCACCAAATATTATGGACCAATCCAATCTCTTATGATGCTACCTCAATCTGTTTGGCCAGAAATTCATTCGATCTTAGCCATACACAAAGGTTATCGCCATGATCTCTTCCATGCACAAATATCTCCGTAAAAAATTCTAACAAGTCGGTCGTTCATTCTCTTCTAGCAATAGGAACCTGTCCAAAAAAATCTCCTTTTATCCAATTGTTGATTTTTGGAATTTTCTTTTATTAATAGGCTTTACGGTAGACACGACGCGGCTGATGTTGGTGGCCAGCAAAATTCTAATCGGTGAAGCTTTTTTCAGTGAAGATGAGTCAATCGAAAAGTTGTCTGATTCTTCTCAAAAACATTTGGAGGAATTTTGATTGCATGTCTGAGGTTGAGATTATGTTTCAACGGGTGACTTTTCTTTTCTGGATTTAGTTTCTGAAGAAAAGACGTAGAAACTAGGCGTATCGGAGGAAGGTGGATTGGATCCTTGTCGACTACCAATGACAAGGCTCTCACAAGTATCAGATGATTTATAGCGGTGGCAGGTTCCAAGTAGTTGGAAGCGGCGGAGTGAATGTTCTAAAATCTTTCTCTATTTTATTTTGATTAGTGTATGTATTGTGTTTAGACTATCCGCATAAATTTGATTAATATAAAAGAAAAAAAAAATTTCGAACAATCTAGACTATTTTGAAAGTGAGAATTAGAGAGAATTAAAATAAATTCTTATATAATAGAATCAAAGGAATTGTAAAATATTTTGAAAGAATATAATGAATTCTCATAAAAAGATATCACAAGAACTAAGAATTCATGGTAACTATAATCTAACTGAATCTATTAAAATATTTACAAGTCATAATATTTTTAGTTATATTATAAAAATGATTAACATCACCATCCAATAGAATTTAAACTCTATTGAATTGAATAACAAGAGAATTTAAAAAAATTTGAAGAATGACAACAAATCTTCAATCCAATAACACATAAATTTGAATTCTTTTAAATTCTAATCGAGTGAATAACAATAAACTTAAATAGAATTATCAATTCTTTCTAATTCAATTAAATTCTTTAATCCAATATCCCTACCTAAATGTCTTAATTACCATTAATAATATTATACAGAAATATGTCAGATTATTACATTTCTAAAATATGTCAGGTTATTACATTTAGTACAATATTAATTAACATGAAATATACCGTTAATAATATGTCTAAAATCGTGTAAGGTTATCTCGACCAACCAAAAAAAGTGTCTAAGTTATTACATTTCTAAAAGTGAAAACGTTATTGGTCAATTCTTCATTACCCTGAATGGTAAAAGGATAAATTAATGGATATATGATTATTAATATGAGTAATAAACCACCCACCATTTCGTGAAATTATAAATAGACTTTACTACATGCCTGCTAATTACTAAGCAAATAAATTACATAAAAATATTTAATTAATTTTTTATATCCAAACGGTGTAGAAAATGGGTTTCTCAAGGATATTTGCTGTATTCAGCATCATTCTTCTCCTCGCGATTTCCTTAATTCATTGCCAAACAATTGATCTCTCCC
>OVAO01002979.1:0-11850 GCA_900406285.1 Biscutella auriculata | reverse complement strand
GCAAAAGAATCAGTGTTTTCCTCATGAGTTTTATTTGATGCGCAATTTAATTTGTACAAATACTTCTAATTTTATTTATTTAAATGAAGAAGAAATAATAATTTCNATGCGCAATTTAATTTGTACAAATACTTCTAATTTTATTTATTTAAATGAAGAAGAAATAATAATTTCATTTCTTTGTATTTAGTATTTAAATATTTTTAAATAATGATTTTATATGTGTTTTAGTAAAAAACAATTTTTATGAATTTTTTGCAATTATATCATTCATATTTAAAAATTGCAAATAAACTCATCAAGTCATAGTCAATCCGCAAAACTACGTCGTTTTGATAAAATACGAAAATAAATAGAAATGAAACAAGGGAGAATTGTACTAATAACCTCTATTTTAGACAACGATACACTTACCCACTATTCCACATTAAACTTTTTGTTAAATTTTATAATAGAAGTTCTATAACTATATTCTGTATAGGAAATGGGATGCCACATGTCAAGCTAGGAGAGCACCCCCTTCTCCTTTTATATAATAGATTCCAGTCTGATTTAGAAAATTTATGGATATCAATTGATGTGTAATGTATTGAAGACTTTTTCTCAGTCAGAAGAGAAAACTCTTTTTTAGTTAGAGGTTTCTCATCCTAAAGAAAAAATGAAACTTGTCAATCAACCACACTAATGACAAAATAGTCAATTAAATCATACAAGATACAAAAAGGACGTGAGGTTCAAATTCACCAAATATTATTACAAAATAGATTTCAGTCGTTGACAAAAAAAAAAAGATTTCATCCTATGCAAGGATAAAATTGACATAAGATTCCTTTTGTAAACCCTAGTACAAATCTATATAAAAGCAGTATGACGTAATATGTAAAATGCAGTTAAGAATAATAAATCAATAGAGCATTTGCAGACTCCTTTTTTTCTCCTTCACGTTTTATTATTTCCACCTATATGGTATCAGAGCCATGGAAGATTATTTCTCAACTCCCACCCTCACAATTTTTCAGTGTGTTACTTTGAAGCATAATGTCAAAAATAACCTCTCATGGAAGCTTCAGTTTGAGCAGTTTTTAGCAAGCCAAATGTTGCTTGGGTTCGTCTTTGGTGTGATTCCAAAACCATTAAAAAGAATTTCTATATGAATGGCAATCAGTTAACTGAAACTAACAATCCATAATACATGAAGTGGATGGAAACATATAAACTCATTATGGCTTGGCTCTTTGGTGCTATCTCAGAAGAAGCTCTTCAAGGTGTACATGGTCTTTGATCATCTCAGAAAGTCTGATTTTATTTAGCTAAATGGTTTAATAGAGTCTCTACAATTGGAAAGCTAGAGTTACAACGGAGGATCTAAGTTGCAGAGATCTATGGCAGATTATCTTGCAGAAATTAAGGGTTTGTGTGATCATGGATTTCATAGGTTCATCGATGTCATAACAAAAAAATATTTATGGGGTTTTACATGGTCTAGGCAAGGAATATGAGTCGATATGTACAGTCACAGAAGACTCGATGGATACTTTACCAAGGCCTTGCTTTGAAGATGTGATTTTCAAACTAACAAGTTTTGATGAAAAGATCAATAGGTATGAGACATCTGTTGTTGTTGATCCTCATCAAGTGTTGTATGTCGACAGAGGAGGATATTATGATAGAGGTCGTGGCACCTACAAAGGTAACTACATAGGCAACTACATAGGAAAAGGTACTTATTTTAAAAGGGGTCAAAGTTTTCCTCAATAGTTGACAAATAACAATGTTGAAGGATCAAATCAAAGATCTAGCTGTCAGATCTATGAAAAATATGGTAATTCGGCATTCAAGTGCTACAATCGTTAGATGAACATTACCAACAACCTGAGTTACAAACTGCTATGTTTGTTATGGGGATTTCAGATTCACATGAAGTATCTGGAAATGAATGGTATCTAGACATTGGAGCCTCAACTCACATCACTAACACCACTCAAAATCTTCAATCAACTCAAAAATACTAACGCAATGATTTAGTTATGGTATGAGATGGAAAATTCCTTCCAATCACTCGCATAGGATCTACCCCTCTGCAAACTATTTCAGGTATACTAAATCTTGATGAAGTATTGGTTTGTCCAACTATTACAAAGTCATTGCTTTCAGCCTAAGCTTACAGCTGATTATCCATGTACATTTACGTTTGATGTTACTTTTGTGTGTGTAAAAGATCATCAAACCCAACAGGTTCTGACTCAGGGAAGCAAGCACAATAATTTGTACGTGTTGAAGAATCCCTCCTTTCCTACCTTTTACTCCAATCGTCAAGTGACAGCTGATGATGTAGCGTGGCACCAAAGACTTGGGCATCCCAACACTGAGGTGTTCAAGCTTTTATCAACTCGCAAATCTATCCCAATTAATAAGGTTTACTCCAAGGTATGTCAGTCTTGTCAGCTAGGGAAGAGTTCCAAGCTTCCTTTCTCAAGTTCAGACTATGTGGCTAAAAAATCTTTAGAGAGAATACATTGTGACTCATGGGGACCTTCTCTAGTCACTTCTTTTCAAGGCTTTCGATTTTATCTAGTTTTTATCGATAATTTCTCCAGATTCAGTTGGTTTCCACTAAAGTTGAATCAGACTTCTTGATATTTCAAAAGTTCCAGCTTCTTGTTGAAAATCAATTTAGTCAGAAAATTCAGATGTTTCAAAGTGATGGTGGAGGAGAATTCACTAGTACTAAATTTGTTTCTCACCTAACAAATTTTAGAATAAAGTAGTTGATGTCTTGCCCTCAGACGTCTGAACAAAACGAAATTTTTGAGAGGAAGCACCAACATATAAAAGAATTTAGAATGACTATGCTCTTCCATAGCAAATTGCCTATGAGATATTGGACTGAGGCTTTCTACACAACTTGTTTTCTGAGTAACTTGCTTCCATCAATAGTTCTGACAAATTCTTTTGAAGTGTTATGCTAAAGCTCCTGAATATTCTGCTCTTAGGACCTTTGGATGTGCTTTTTATCCATACTTGAGACAATATTCAGTACACAAGATGGATCCTAAGTCTCTTTGGTGTGTGTTCGTGGGCTACAATGAAAAATATAAGGGATACCAATGTCTATATCCACCTACTGGAAAAGTATACATCACTCGCCATGCTCTCTTTGATGAAGAATGCTTTCCATTATCTTATGTTTACTTAAATCAGCAGCCTAGAGACACTGCACCACTGTTTTCAGCTTGGATAAAAGGATACACATCTCACTTGCCTGCTTAAGTTGTTGTAGTAAAAGTAGAAAGAAGTTGTTCTGCCTGCATTTGTTGCAAGTTCGGCTGTAGATTTTGTTCTTGAACAATCAGGAGAAGTTCCTAGGTTGGAGGGGGAACATTCTTATTGTCAGATGGATCCATATCTTATGTCTTTACCCGACAGGTCATACACTGTCTCATCAGAAACTCAGGTTCATGTGTCTACAATTCCTTATATTGCAGATTCATCTACTTCTAAACATACCATGGTCACCAGATCCAAATTTGGAATCTCTAAGCCAAATCATAGGTATGTATTGTTGGCTATCACTTCCACACTTGAGGAACCTAGGATGGTTCCAACTGCACTTAAATATTATGGATGGTTGAATGTTATGCGGGAAGAAATGGATACACTTCATGAAACCAATACCTTTTCACTGGTTCCTTATAGACCAGACATGAATATACTTGGATGCAGGTGGATTTTTCGATCCAAACTCAAAGTAGATGGTGTTATGGACAAGTTGATAGCTCGTCTTGTTGCTAAAGGGTTCGATTAGGAAGAACGAATTGATTACTTGGAGATTTATAGTCTATTTTCAGAACATCTACCGTAAGGATTGTTCTTCATTTAGCAACAATTTCAAAATGGGACATCAAGCAATTAGATGTCAAAATGCCTTCTTGCATGATGACTTATCTGAAACTGTGTATATGCATCAAGCTCCTTGTTTTGTTGATGCTTCAAAACCAAATCATGTGTGTTGCCTACATAAGGTTATTTATGGTTTAAAACAGGCTCCAAGGGAATGGTTCAACAATTTCAACATGTTCTTATTATATTTTGGATTCATATGCAGTAACCCATATCCATCTCTATTTGTTTATCGTCATCAACAAGATGTGATTCTTCTTCTGTTATATGTCGATGACATGATCATCACTAAGAAATACAACAAAGTCATTGGTTTTCTAATTGAGGCAATCAAGATTAAATTCAAGATGAAGGATATGGGACAGTTACATTACTTCTTGGAATTCAAGAAAAGTTCCAGGAATCTAGTTTGTTTCTCAATCAAGAGAAGTACACTAAGGATCTTATGCAAATCATGTCATACGGTGCACTGGTAACAACTCCATTACCTTAACAACTTGACAAGATCCCTAATCAACAAGATATATTCTCAGATCCTACGAAACTTTGAAGTTTAGCGGGAAAGCTTTAGTATTTGACTCTTACAAGACCGATATTCAATTTTCAGTGAATTATGTATGTCAAAATATGCACTCTCCTACAATGTTAGATTTTAACTTACTGAAACGAATCCTTCATTATCTTCGTAGGACGATGTCTCTAGGAATTAACTTCACTCAAGAAACTGATAGTACTGTCCGAGCTTATTACGATAATGACTGGCTAATTGCAAGGAAACAAGACGGTCAATAGGCTGCAACATTATTTCCTAGTCATTTCAAAAACAACCAACAAATTAAAGAAGTTATAAATAAGTAGAGTATATAAATCTCTCCAATACAACCGCTGAGTTAAAATGGCTCGAATCATTGCTTCAGGTACTTGGAGTTCCAAGTACAAAACCACCTGAGTTGTATTGTTATAACCTTTTTGCAGTATACTTATTGGTCAATCCTACTCTGCATAAAATATCAAACGCTTAAACATTGATTTCCACTTTGTAAGCTCATTGTGCATCACATCTCCTCAACTTACCAACTTATGGGTATATTTACCAAGTCTCTTCTGATTCAAACGTTTATTGATCTTTGGTNTATTTTTTTTTTTTTTTTGTTTTAATTTGGGGGGCCCCCCCCCCCCCGAACAAATGTGGGGGGGGGGGGGGGGGGATATTGAAGCAAAGGAGAAGACTTTTTCTCAGTCACAGGTTTCTCTTATTGAAGCTAAGGAGAAGACTTTTTCTCAGTCGGAGGTTTCTCATCAAAAAAAGAAAATGGAAACTTACCAATCAAGCACATAAAGGAAAAAACAATCGAATAAATATTTCAAGACACAAAAAGAACGTGAGGCTCCAACTCACCAAATATTGGTACAAAATAGATTTCAGCCTCTGCAAGGATAAGATCAAAAAGGACAGAAGATTTATTTTGTAAACTCTAGTACAAATCTATATAAAAGCAGTATGATGTAACCTATAAAATGTAGTCAAGAATAATGAATCAATAGAGCATTTGCTGACTCGTTTCTTTCTCATTTACATTTTCTTCTTTCCATCTATGTAATGTATATGGATAACCAATTATTTATTGTTTATAATCGTATTATAAAGGAGAAGTGAAATTAGTTCAGTGGTTATCTACCGATAGTATTATTCACCAGGTGAGAGTTTCGACTCCCCACTTCTACAGTGAGATCCTGAGATTATTTGATTACTGGTCAACTTTCCATTGCTGTCCAAATTTGCCAAGATTATCTGTGTTCAGATTTTAGATCTGACTTACATTAATGATGTATTTTGAGTTTGTTTAACTGAACCTTTCTAGACTAATATAAAACTTTTGTTGACAAAAAGTGATTTATTAATAGGAATAAACTTTCAACATCAACGATAACACAAGTTTAAAACTCTTATGAGTTGTTGCACAACCGAATTGGTATAAGTTGCGTAATGGTGAGTGATATGATTCTCTCCAAGGAAATAACGCTTATTTGAGTAGATCTAGATAAAGTCAAACCAAGATGGTTGAGGGTATGAAGAATGGCTTCAATAGAGGTGAAAGATGGTTGAAGATGGAGATGACAACGGAAATGATTGAAGATGGAGATGGAATCGATGGTGAAATGGAGATGGAGCTCTTAGGAGGAGGAATGAATTCTTTTCTTAACTCAACGAATTTCCTCTCAATAAAATGAGTCATGGCGTCAATTAATAACTGGTTGGGATGCTTGAGGTTCTCTTCCCCATCTTTATTTGGATCAACCAAGATCAAAACTTTGTTCTGAACTGAGTATATCGAGGTCAGGTATCGATCTGGAGTACCTGATATGGTTGTGTAGCGGGGTAGGTACCGGCTAGATCTGCCCAATATAAGTTTTTCTGTCCAAATTTCCGTGTTGATACTAACACTACAAGAAAACATGCGATTAGCGACTACAAATAGCGATTCCAAAAGTAGTCGCAAATTTTTGTGACTCCTCGGTGATTCAACAGCGACTCATGGGCGACTACTGACGAATAGTGGCACTTTAGTCGTAAAAGAGCGACTCCACTGTCATAGTCGCCAAATAGCGACCACGTAGCGATTCCTAGTCAAAAGTCGCATTTTTTTGCGACTAAAGAGTGACTATAGTCGCAATCTTTTGCGACTGAGCGACTACAGACCGTAGTCGCAATATTTTGCGACTAAAGAGCGATTATAGTCTGTAGTCGCCATCTTTTGCGACTAAAGAACGACTTCTATGGAACATGGATGATGGAAAGCGGCGTTTAGGTGACAACTGATGCAATAGTCAGATACGAAGTCGCTTAGGAGTCGCTCTTTTGCAACTCCATGAGTGACTACTCGAGTTTAGAACCCTTTGTAGTCGCTCTGGAGTCGCAAAAGTGCGACTCCAAAGCGACTTCATGTTCGATTTCAAGCTTATTTTACCATATCTTTAGAATCACTGCGGATCCTATTTACTCTATTTGGTATCATAAAAACATTACTTAACTTCAATTATCTGCTTTTAAAAAAAAAATTGAAAGGACCGAAATTGTCACATAAGTATAACATAAGCATTACACTTAACATGAAACATTATTCATCCGAGTCGATCATAAATTGTATTAATGTTTATTTCATTCGAATTACATGGTTATAAGAGTTTATATATTTGAAACTAAAGACGACTCGGTGTTTTTTTAATTCGGTTAACAGTTTTTTATAATACTTTTAAACCGAATAATTTTTTATTTTTTGTATTTAAGGAGTCCCTCCGGAGTAGCTCTTTTGCGACTCCATGAGCCGAAGTCGCTCTTTTGTGACTCTTAAGCGACTACTTGTTTCATTTTTAGTCTATTTCACCATTTCTTTAAATTAGAATCGTTTCGGGTCGTTTATAATCAATATGGTATCATAAAACCATTACTAAATTTCAATTATCTACTTTTGAAAAAAAGAATTCAATTGACCAAAATTGTTTCATAAGCATAACATAAGAATTACACTTAACGGGAAACATTATTCATTCGAGTTGATCATCATCTGTTTTAATATTTATTTCCTACGAATTGCATGGTTATAAGAGTTTATATATTTTAAACTAAAGGCGTCTCGGTGTCTTTTAATTTGGTCAATGGTTTTTAAAAATACTTAAACCAAACAAGTTATTAAGAAAAACAAAAACACCTTATAGACTATTACTTGTATACAATTATCGAATTTGTAACATGGCTCATTGGTTCTTAACCCACAATTAGGTCATCTCCCTTACCATAGCCCATGGTTCGAATCCAAACACACATTTTTATTTTTTGCTCTGGAATCGTTCTTTTGCGACTCCGCATCGACTACTTGCTTCATTTTTAGTCTGTTTCACCATTTCTTTAAATTAGAATCGCTTTGGGTCTTATATAATCAATTTGGTATCATAAAACCATTACTAAATTTCAATTATCTACTTTTTAAAAAATAAAAATTTGAATGGACAGAAATTGTGACATAAGTATAACATAAACATTACACTTAACAAGAAACCTTATTCATCTGAGTTGATCATAATTTTTTTTAATATTTATTTCATTTAAATTACATGATTATACGAGTTTATATATTTGAAACTAAAGACGTCTTGGTGTTTTTTAATTTGGTCCACGATTTTTAAAAATAATTAAACCGAACAAGTTATTAAGAACAACAAAATCGTTAGATACTAATATACTTAAGTTCTGTTGTAATAGTTCAATAACATTGTAGTGGTCTAGTGGTTAGGGGATGTGATGATGGAAGGGTAGACTCGGGTTCGAATCCCCCTACCCACATGATATTTGGGATTTATTTAGGACTTAGGACGGTGGAGGAGGCCTCCTCTGACGACGGCGGAGGTGGTCGGTCCTCTTCCGACGGTTTTTTTAGTCGCTAATCGTAGTCGCTAACCGTAGTGTGATTGTTGTTGTAGCCGCTTTCTGTAGTCGTAGTTTAGCGACTATGTGAGGCAGTCGCAAAAAGGTTGCAAAAGAGCGAGTACTCAACGACTAATTTAATTAGCGACGCGAAATTTGCGACTAATCTTTGGAGTCGCTCTTTAGTCGCAAACTGTGTAAGTGCGACTAAAACTGTAGTCACTAAATGCATGTTTTCTTGTATTGTGATAGAGGTAGCAGTGTAGTATGTCGGGTATGAATTGTGCAACGATCGATTGTACGAACGAGACAACACATCGCATCGTGCGGATCATGTCAACAAGCTGTCGGTGTGAACGTCTGGCAAGCGATACCGGTGTAGGGTATCAGTGTGAGGACCATAATATCGTTCCCGAATGCCCTTTTCTCTTCTTCTTCACTTTGCACGAAGAACACACAAACACAATCACAATCACAAAATCAACTTTCTAAAACTTGAAAAGACAAACTTTAATACTAAACAACCAATCTAAACACAATAAACACTATGGTGCAAGAAATATATGAAAGATGCAAATTTTTTTTGGTTTTTCATTTTGGATTACTACTAACTAAAAAATATGAGAAATATTATATTTTGGGGGTTTACGTGGGTTTAATGATGCAAACTAACAACCTAAACACACTAACAATGAAATCACAACAACAAAAACTCATAACAACCACCAAACACAAGATCAAAAACATAAAACTCAAATAGGTGCAGACTTTAAACTCAAAAGAAAAGATTGATATCAAGAGATGAAGAACTTCCTGTTTTGGATAGATCCAAGCTCAAAAAAACTTTGATACCAAATGATATGATTCTCCAAAGGGGGAAGAACCAACTCCCAAATAACTGAACAAACTAAGTTTGAAAGATCTAGCAAAGTGAGATGAAGGTGAGATTAAGATGGAAAGGAGTATGGGGAAGCAACTTGATGGGGTGATGGCGGTGGCTTGAAGGGTAAGATGGAAGCGTGAGATGGTGATGAGATAGAGGTCGTGGTCTTGAAAGGTGGAAGCTTGAAGATGGAAATGTGGAAGCTTCAAGTTTCCACCTTTCAAGACCACGACTTCTATCTTATTACCACTTCACGACCTCTATCCTACCTTTCAAACCACTGTCATCACCTTATCAAGTTGTTGCCCCATACCTCCTTCCATCTTCATCTCTTCTTGCTAGATATTTCAAATTTAATTGGTTCAATTTAAGTTGGTTTTTCCCTTAAAATTTCACATCAATTTTATTGTTTAATCATATAAAAAAAATATCGTTATAATGAGTAGAAAATCATGTGTATTAGAATGGTTTCCTCCAAAATAGTCAACAATTCAATATAATCTCCACCGTTAAATATAAACAAATGTTTGAAAAACCACAATCACTTCAATTAGTGGTTTGTATAATTTGGTAATGCAATATAACCTAATTTAGTAAAAAAGTGTGGGTTATTCAGATTATTGTAAATTATATTTGAGATGCAACTTTATAAACATTCTAATTAAATTTAGTTAAAAACTTTGTTCTATATAAAATATAAAAAGAGTGGTGGAGTTCACGTGGGGTTGCAGAAAATCATGGGGGCATATTTTTAAAAGTAAACTAAATTCTTAAATATATAATAGTATTTATAATATCATCTCAATCGGAATATTTAAAAGAGTTTTAAATTTTAAAAATAAATTTAAATACAATTAAATTTTCAGATATTCTTTAGAATTGATATTTAAATAAGAAATTTCAGAAGAGATTTAAAATCTCATACGTGTCACTTTTTGATTGGAAGGGAAAAAAACAAAAAAATCGAATGAATAGTGTTTGAAGATATTTGTTTGGGTAAGAACCGAAAACCAAACAAATATCAAAAAAATATGTTTTCATAATATTGAACTAAAAAAATCAGCCTGGATATTTTGGATCCAAAAATCGAATAACTGAACCAAAACCGAACCGATTCAAATGTAAATAATCTAAAATATCCGAAAATTGAATATACCAAACCGAATATTTGCTTTTTTCTTTAATTTTAGTGTATTTCTACTATTTTATTTTGGGTTTAGACCAAATCAAAACCGAACTGAAATAATCGAAACCAAATCGAAAAAAATTCGGTTATCTTTTTGTTGCTCTCGAAATCTCTGAAATATGATGACCAATCGAGATCAAGTTCGGGATATAATAAAACGTGATCAACTAAAAGCGGATTTGGTGGAACATATGGCAAAATTTCGAAACAAATTAAAATCACAATCTTCGTTTATCTGTGTTAAAATTTAAATATGTTTTTTATATGTTTTTATCTCAATAATTTAATATAATATTAGTAATGCATTAATGAATTTTATTTTTTAAGAATTCCTTAATGAATATTTATCCATAGAGAAGAAATTTAATAAAATAATTTTAAAGTTCTTAATTATTGGAATTAATTATTAGAATTAATGTAAATAATATTAAAATATTTTTAAAAACCTCTTCATAGGATTCTATGAATGGAGGTGGTTTAAATATAACGTGCAATATATAATACTAGTATGTTTTTGGGTTATGAAATGAACAAAATTAGAAAGGAAAAGAAGAAGGAATAAGAAAAAAGGCGAAGAAACTCACGTGGACCCAATAGGATATAAGCCAGTGAAAGGCATGGAAGCACGTGGCTATTAGACACGAGTGCGTCGTTTTGTCGGGCGAACCTCCTAGCAGAGGGAATTGGGTTAGTGTCGGCTAGGTCATATATAGCCACTCCCACTATACGTACGTTCTAGGAGGGCTTAATCGGATTCATAGGGTGAACAATTTGGTGATTGTTTCCATGATTTCGTGTAACCTGGTCTCTTTGTCTCGATATATAATTAAAATATATTATCGCCTAATAGTAGGTAGGTAGGTACGTACGTAGTCTGATACTTTCTGTGAATAATGCTTCAATTATTGAGTTCCTCTTCACCAATCTTGCTGTCGGTCGATTCTTTTTCCTCTCCATTTTTCATATATATATATATATATTTTTTGTTAAATGATTTGTAACAGGCTTGACAACAAGAAAAGTGTATGTATGTATTTTTAGTATTACAAATACAAACAATATAAGAGCGATGCGTAAATACACATCATCGGAAGAAATATTCACCTGAGAAGAGAAACCTCAGTTTAAAAAAAAAAAAAAAAAAAAAAAGAAAGACAATGAAGCCTAAAACAAGACCAAAGGTTTAAATGGTAATCATGACAATAATTAATGACATAAACGCAAAAAAAAAGATTGATTAATGAAATTAAGATGACAAAGTGATAAGCTTTGTTTATGTGCGTCTTGGTGTGTTCCTTCGTTATTTATGGCGAAACACACGAAGAAGAAGCTCTCAATACTCTCGGGTCTAGAGTTTGTAAAGACTTTGTAAAGACGTGAGAATAATAAGAACAACCTTTTTTATTGACTTTAGAAACTTACTCAAAACTAAAGTCTAGAACTCAAATCATAAAACTT
>OVAO01002978.1:0-11851 GCA_900406285.1 Biscutella auriculata | reverse complement strand
GCGCATGTGGCCGGCGCGGCTCCTCCAGATCCTCCTGCTTAGTCTCCGCCAGTCACGACTTCATCGGCGAGGCTGACCGGCGGTCTTCCTCCAGGCTCCCCTGATTGGTCTCCGCCGGTCTGGCCTTGACCGGCGTGGTCTTGGCTGGCGCCCTTAGACTTTTCCAGACTTGATCGCTTTTGCTCGTTTTCGCTCCGTACTTGCTCGGTTCCTCTCTTCTGCTTCCTCTGCACCTGAAATGGTGAAAAACATGCAAATGCAACCTAAAGACTCTAAAATGCATCCTAGACTAACGAAAAACGAATGAAAATCGATGGGTAAAATCGATAAAATCCACACTCATCAGCTTTCAAATCAGCTTTGTAGCTTGACTCCGCCGAGATATCCTTCCTAGGCATAGAGCGATCGAATTCACCAGCATGCGACGCGTCACTCTGAGCCATTTTCTCAATCAAGACCAGCCCGTCTGCATAACATTTGTCAAAGAAACTACCTTGGCTTCCAGTGTGAAGCATTGCCTGATAGTCTATATGAAGACCTCTGTGAAAAGTGTCCAAGAGGCTCGCCGGAGTAAAACCATGGTGAGGGCATTTTAGGGTGTAGCTCTTGAATAGCTTTCAAGCACTGGCGAAGGATTCCATGTTCATTTGCCCGAACGTTGCAATGTTGCTACTGAACTTTGCGGTCCTTGATGGCGAGAAGAAGCGTAAGAGAAACGCCTTTTTGTAGTCATCCCAAGTTCTTATAGCTCCATGTCCAAGTCCCTTTTCCCAGTTCTTTGCATCACCTCCCAAGGACAATGGGAACAGTCGTAGCTTGTAGGCGTCTTCAGAAACGCCGTTCAACTGAACCGTACCATAGACTTGGTCGAAATTGTCCAAATGTTCCAAGGGGTCTTCATTTTCCATTCCATGGAAGGGGTTGTTCATGATCATAGTTAGGACTCCGGATCGGATCTCGAAATTGTTGGCACTAAGTGGAGGAGGTTGAATGCCATTCCTATTGTCATGCACCGTCGGTTCATTGGTTTCTCCTATAGTCCTAGGAGGGTTAGCACATCGTCCCTGAACTAGTGCAGCGGGTGGGTTGGGTTGAACCTGAGGGAGTTCGTTCACATCGCCATTCTCTTGTTGGTTGTCGACGTTGTTTGCGTTGTCGGCCATTTCTTGTTCTTCGAGAAAAGCTTGTTGCACTAGTCTTTGTTTTTCTCTTCTTATTTGTGTCTTAAGAGCTTTGATATCGCTAGGATTTTGCAACTGATTTCCAGAGACTTTTGATTTAGTGCTCATACACCTGAAAGAGAAAAACAAATTGAAAGTAATTAGTAAGACTGAAAAATAAAAAGAACCTAGTCCCTAGCAAATCTAAAAGACTAATGGCTAATCAAAATCCCGATTTGGCAACGACGCCAATTGATACACATATATTTTGGTGAATATGCATATCAATGAAGTATAGGGTAGTGGGTGATCGAGGTTGTCGAACCAACTCGGGGATAATTAACTCACAAGTCCTATGCTAGATTTTACTAAGTCTAAGCAACACGAAAGGGGTTTGTTTGTCACTAACAACTTCTAAGCAAATAACTAAATCAAGCATAAACTGAAAAATGCAAAAAAAATACTAAACTGCAAAAGATAAAAATCAGAAATTAAAAGACAAGCTTATGGATAAAGGAATTGACATTTGATAGGGAATTTAATGCTAGAATGGTTTTACTACTACCTTTGGCTTGTTCTATGTCTAGGAATTTCTAAATTAGATTAGCTCGCTCCCGCTCAACTAATCCCTATTCTAATCCTACCATTACACAATCCCTTGGTAATGAAACAACATTAGAAAGCATTAGACACAATCCCATAATAAACAATTAATCCATAACTTACACAATCCCTTGGAAAGAATTGACTAACAACCTATCTACTTAATTCCGGAATCCTATCAAGAACCTCCTCGGTGATAGAATTCCTATATATCTAGATTTGGTTAGCTACTCCTAATCTAGCATTAAGCACATAAATAAGTTGAGAACATCATTTCTACAATAGATCTAAACCATTTCTAGCAATCCAAACCCTATCAATCTAACCCCTAACCAATAAGCTTAAACAAACTACTCACAACCCATATCTAAAACACTTGGAGAGTTTTTAAACATAACTTGTGAGAAGGGTTGAGATTAGAACAACAATCAAGCAAGAATAACAATAAAGAACAATGAATAATCAAATAAAACAATTTGCATAAATAAAAAGTATCAAAGTATTATCTCACAAATGAGATCTAAACTTCAAAACCTAAGAAAAATTGAGAGAAAAACGTCTCTAGGGTTTTTGGGGGTTGGCCTTTATATAGGAAACCCATAATCGATTTAAATATGGAAACTATATATGAGACGGCGAGTGACCGGCGAGGCTGACCGGCGTGCCCTCTCCAGGGCCGCTGTTCGTTCTGCGCCCGTCAGTGCAGACTGGCGCGTGTGGCCGGCGCACCTCCTCCAGCTCCTCCTGCTCGGTCTCCGCCGGTCACGGCTTCACCGGAGGAGTTGACCTGCGGTCTTCCTCCAGGCTCCCCTGGTTAGTCTCCGCCGGTCTGGCCTTGACCGGCGTGGTCTTGGTTGGCTCCCTTGGACTCTTCCAGACTTGATCGCTTTTGCTCATTTTCGCTCCGTACTCGCTCAGTTCTTCTCTTTTGCTTCCTCTCTACCTGAAATGGTGAAAAACATGCAAATGCAACATAAAGACTCTAAAATGCATCCTAGACTAACGAAAAACGAATGAAAACCGAGGGATAAAATCGGTAAAATCCACACTCATCATGGCTCGAGAGGTTCATAGGTAGCAGCTCGAGGAGATTGAAAGGCGATGTTGGCGGCAGGGTCCAAGGACGTCAAATCATGGGAAGGAAGGAGGATACTTACACCGTCTGAGGTACCCTTTTTGAATTTGTAGGCGTGATGGTTTCTGATATTTTTGTTTTTGTGTCGTTTTATCCCATTGTTTAGTATCTTGTTTGTATTGTTAGGATTGTATTTAGATCCTTTAGGGTTGCATGTTGTGGATATTTTGTATTTCAGGTGATTGGACCGGATTTGTGCACATATTGAAGCATTTTGGATATTAAGGATCAAGGATGGGGAGCAACGACCAAGGGAGTTCGTTGTATGAAGAAGGAATCAAGATCACCTACACCGACCAAGAGCATTGGTCAAGATTGATAGATGCATGTCAGGAAAAGATCAAGGATGGTGAGCATCGGTCACCATCATCGACCAGTGATGACCGATGCAGCTCAAAAGTCAGAATTTTTCATCTGGATCGATCATCAGCATCGACCATGGGTGATCGATCATGTCCATGTTTTTTCATTTTTCTTGTTTAAATGAGTTGTCTATACTTGTTTTGGCAAATATAAATATTTGTTTGGCCTAAAACCCTAGAGTAGAGATCCATTATCCTAAATTTGAATCCTCTTTTGGTATTTTGAAGATTTCTTTATTTCTTTCTTGAATCTATAAGTATTTAATATAATTTCTTGCTTAATCTACTTCTTCTTATTCTAGCATGATTGACCATAAATTCTCTATGAAATCTTGTGTTCTTCCTATGGCTAGTGAATAGTCTTTTATAAGCGAATGGTTAGGATAGATTAAGGTGATTCGGTGATAGTTTGTGATGTTTAGGATAGATTCTTTCAGTATCTTCTTCTATTAGGCGTTCTTAATGCTAGATTAGGGTTGGTCATCCTCAACTAGATCTTAGGAGATTTGTTTTCCGATAGGTCTTTATAAATTTCTAGAACCTACCTTTTATGTTGTCATTTGAAGTCTT
This sequence comes from Biscutella auriculata, assembly GCA_900406285.1. Taxonomy (NCBI): domain Eukaryota; kingdom Viridiplantae; phylum Streptophyta; class Magnoliopsida; order Brassicales; family Brassicaceae; genus Biscutella; species Biscutella auriculata. The sequence goes on along the minus strand of OVAO01002978.1, from coordinate 8,021 downwards.
CCCAAAAGATTGTGTTAGGATCAAGTGATTGTTGCATGAGATTGTGTTTATTGCTTTCTATTCATGTGCTTAGCCAAGAGATTGTTTAAGGTTATATGTTAGGATAGAGATTTCTACCACGAGAGTGGATTGATCTAATTCTAAAAATTGTCGACCTAAGATTGCCTTGTTTTGTGAAATTGAACATCACTAGAACATAATCAAATTGCCTGAAATCGATTCCGTTACCATTTGCTTAGTTTTTATTATCTTTCTAATCATCGTTCTTTTCATTCTTTCTTGCTATAATCGACATTATTTTATTGCTATCTAGGATTGTTTTAAGTGACATTTAAACAACTTATTGACTTAGACCTAATTGATATGTTGTGTTTTAATCATTTTTAGCTTCCATTTTCATTCATTTTGCATTAGTTTAGGTTGCATTTAGAGTCATTTAGGTTGCATTTTCATATCATAACCACATTTTAGGTGTGGAGCCGAGCTTAAGTCGAGAAGCGGATCATATGAAGCGTTTTGGATCGTATACCGGTCGAGACATCACCGGTACCAAGACCGGGCGCCCTCAAATGTGACGTACGACATCATATGTACCAGTCAGAACACCCACCGGTACCATGATTGGACCTCATGGACAGTGTACCTATCACGGTGTCCTGTAGACCGATATCTCCACGGATATTCGTTGTACGTCGAGCATCTTAAGCCATAACGGTCGCGCATCAAAGGTCATGCCCGTCAGACTGACCGGTACGAGCTCTCTGTCCAGATTTAAATTAAGAGAATTTGGCTTCTTTCTTTGTAAACACTATAAATAGGTTCAAAAGCCCTATTTTTAAGGATGTGGGTTTTGTGTTGGTTTTATATTTTTCCTAATCCTTGAAGAATCTTGTGAGATCTTGGTTTTATATTTGCAATTTCATCTTCTATTTCTTCTATTCTCTTGATTTCGTCATGATTAAGCATGAATTTCTTATGGGATTTTGTGCTTTAAATGATTAGTGAGTAGTCATTCTTTAAGTGATTGAGTTGGGTAAATTAGAGTGATTAGTGATAGATTATGATGCTTAGGACTTAGATTGTTCATTATCTTTACTTATTTGATGTGCTTAATGTTAGATTAGGCTTAACTACTCTAATCTAGAGCATAGAAAAATTATTGCTCGGAAGGTGTTCGATGAAATGTCTGAATGAATCTTTTAAGTGCTAAATGAAGCATAACCAATGGATTGTGATAGGATTGTTTAGTGGTTGTATATACTAGAATTTAATGCTTATTAATTGTGTGATTAGTCAAAGGATTGTACAATTGCATGATTAGTAACGAGATTTCTACTAAAGGATTAAATTAATCTTATTTGTTCTTAGACTAAGTACTAGCCTTATATGATAGAAATTAGCATCATGAACATGAACTTGATCACCCGAGTGGATTACCTTTACTCGTTTGCTTACTTTTTTTCAAGTTTATTCGGTTCCGTTGACTTTTGTGTTTTGCTTTGTTATTGTTAAATTGTTTGTTTAGGGTTGTTTAGTGATAGAAAAACCCTTATTTAAATTAGACTAGATGAATTCTCCATAGTCCTAGTACGTGATTCACTCCTAAATTGGTTCGATATTAAATCCTCTATACTACATTTGATTTAATAAGAGAGAAAAATCATTTTATCACTAATCGACCTTCTAGAAGTCTTATTGAGCTAGTTTTCTGACGTATCCCCTAGACCGTTCGAGCTTGAGCGAGAGGACTCGAGAGGCGGCGACCGTGGCGTTGGAGGCGACCACTACCCACGATCTTCGTTTTCCTGCGTTCAAACGAGGTGAAACTTAGCAAATCTCTTAAACCAGAGTAATAATAAGATTCAGTTAAGAGGAAGTGCGACGGAGGGATGATTTGGTCGAAGATGGCAAGATTATATCGTCGGGTATTGCCGGTATGGACACTCGGTCGTACAGAGAGAATCAAAGGAGATTCCGACGACCAGATCAGCTCCAAAGTTGACGCCTTGGTGAAGATCTCTCCTTTTAAGGAAAAAATGAGATCCAGTCGAGAGAAACAGGAAGCTGGACGAGTTTCGGACGGCGAAGATGGGTGAGGGTGAGGCGGTACAGCTGGTACGGCCCCGTCAGCCATACAATAGAAATCTAGAGCAACTCCGTCGACCAGATTGACGTCGAATGGTAAATCTCTTCGACAGTTCTTAATGAAAGGAGAAATGAAGACTATGAGGCGAAGCAAAAGTGAAAAAGAAAGAGATCTGAACGATGGAACAAGAGTTGGTCTTATCTTCTCGTAAGGATCGATCGCTTGGTCACTTTGCTAACGAGAAATTAAGATTGAAGCTTTGACAAGAACAAGAGGATGGTTTTCAGATATGACACACCGAAAACCCTAAGGAATAGTACACATCCTTAGAGAACTCTCAACAAATACCATCAAGGAAAATATTAGCTTGAAAGTTACCTTGTCAAAAATGGCTACATACCCTTTAAATAGTAAGTCTAGAAAGGAAGGAAGTAACACTAAAAGGAAAGAACAAAACGACGAGTTTTGATAGAACCAGAAGGAAAATCTCGAACGGCTATAAAGCTTAAGGAAGGAAACCCCTTTGGCGCGGACATGATCCGACTTAGATGGAAGAAGGAGATGATAGGAGGTGGTATATGATCGGTTCTTCATCTTGCCTCCAATGCTCATAGCCGCTCTCTAGCTCGATCCAAGTCCTTGCCAATGCATTGGCCAACCTTTGGGTTTGTGCTCTAGTGATAGGTCCGGTTGGAACTTCCAATGTTGCTTCGTCTGGTTTGGTCTCAACTTGTTGCTCGGCCGGGCATACATCATCCCCTCCCTCTTGAAGAGGATTTGACCTCAAATCCGTTTGCCCTACATCAAAGGAAATCAAGTCAGCACAATTGAAACTGGGACTCACATTGTACTTACCTTGAAGGTCAAGTTGATAGGCGTTATCATTCATTTTTTTGATGATTTCAAACGGTCCATCAATCCGTGGCTTGAGCTTTGAGCTTCTTTCTTCCGGGAACCGATCCTTTCTTAGATGGATCCAAACCCAATCTTCTTCTTGAAGTGATTGTGCCTTGCGTCCTTTATTAGCTTTCCTAGCATAATATTCGGTCTTGGATTCTATGTTGGCTTTCACTTGTGCATGCAAAGATTGCTTTTGTTCGGCCTTCTTCTTGGCTCCTATGCTTATACTTTCACTCAAAGGTAAAGGAATTAAATCCAATGGAGTAAGAGGCAGATATCCATAAACAATTTCAAATGGACATAATTTAGTAGCAGAATGTTTAGCAATGTTATAAGCAAATTCCGCATGAGGTAACACATCTTCCGAAGATTTCAAGTTCTTTTTAATCAACGCCCTAAGGAGCATAGCCATGGTTCTATTAACTATTTCAGTTTGCCCACCCGTTTGGGGATGACAAGTAGTAGAGAACAACAACTTAGTACCAAGCCTACTCCACAAGGTTTTCCAAAAATGACTTAGGAACTTAGTGTCTCTATCCGAAACAATGGTTCTAGGCATTCCATGTACTTTGACAATTTCTTTAAAGAACAAGCTAGCTATATGAGTAGCATCATCGGTTTTAGGACAAGGTATGAAATGAGCCATTTTGGAAAATCTATCCACAATAACAAAGATTGAATCATGACCATACTTGGTTCTAGGCAGTCCTAAAACAAAGTCCATCAAAAGATCATGCCATGGATGAGATGCAATGGGAAGTGGGGTATACAAACCGAGAGGCTTAGCAATTTGGCTTGTTTGCATTTTACACATTGAGAACATACTTTCTCCACGTCCTTCCGCATGTGAGGCAAAAAGAATTGGTCTTGTGCTACTTGCATTGTCTTGTTAACGCCAAAGTGAGCCATTAATCCCCCACTATGTACTTCCCTGACTAACAAAACTCGGATAGACCCGTGCGGAATGCACAATCGGTTCTTAAAGAATAAATAGCCATTAAGGATGAAATAATGGTCCAAGGCATGAGTTAGGCATTCGGCATAAATAATTTGATAATCAGGAGCACTAGCATATAACTCCTTCAAGTGCTCAAATCCTAATAATCTAGCATCAAGACTAGAGAAAAGGGAATACCTCCGGGATAATGCATCGGCGACTACATTATCCTTACCCTTCTTGTAATGGATCACGTACGGAAAAGTCTCTATAAATTCCATCCATATGGCATGTCTCTTGTTGAGCTTGTGTTGGCTTCTTAAATGTTTGAGTGATTCATGATCCGTGTGGATCATAAACTCCTTCGGCCACAAGTAGTATTGCCGTGTCTTTAAGGCGCGCACAAGAGCATAGAGCTCCTTGTCATAGGTCGTATAGTTGAGAGTGGCGCCTCCAAGATTTTCACTAAGTAAGCTATTGGCTTCTTTTCGTGCATAAGGACAACTCCAATGTCAAGCCCCGAGGCATCACATTTTATTTCAAACGCCTTGTCAAAATCCGGTAACATGAGTAATGGGGCATTAGTAAGCTTATCCTTCAAGGTTTGGAAAGCCTTTTCTTGAGCTTCTTCCCATTTGAACCCCACTGTCTTCTTTACTACTCCGGTGAGTGGCGCAGCCAAAGTGCTAAAATCTTTCACAAACCGCCTATAGAAGCCGGCTAGGCCATGGAAACTCCGAACTTCGCTAATGGTTATGCGGGTTGGCCATTCTTTGATTGCCTTGATTTTCTCCTCGTCCTCTCTTACTTCATCAGCTGAAACAACAAACCCAAGAAAAACCAAGTGATCCGCTCCAAAAGTACATTTTTCCAAGTTAGCATAAAGTTGTTCCTCTCTTAAGACATCTAAAACCGATTCAAGGTGCTTAGCATGATCTACTAGGTTCTTACTATAAATGAGAATGTCATAAAAGTACACAACAACAAATAATCCAATAAACTTCCTTAGCATATGGTTCATTAATCTCATAAAACTGTTTGGTGCATTGGTTAAGCCGAATGGCATCACCAACCACTCATATAATCAATGTTTGGTTTTAAATGCGGTTTTCCACTCATCTCCTTCTCTCATTCTTATTTGATGATAGTCACTTTTCAAGTCTATTTTAGAGAAGATTATAGATCCATTAAGTTCATCAACATATCATCCAAACGAGGTATGGGGTGGCGATACTTAACCATGGAGTTGATGGCTCGACAGTCTACGCACCTCCTCTAGCTACCATTCTTCTTGGGCACCAAGATCACAAGTACATCACATGGGCTTAGGCTCTCCCGAATATATCCTTTGTGCATGAGCTCCTCTACTTGCCGTTGTAGCTCCTTTGTCTCTACGGGATTAGATCTATAGGTCGGGCGGTTTGGTATAGTGGCTCCGGCACAAAGTCAATTTGATGTTTTATCCCTCTCTTGGGAGGCAAGCCATGGATCTCTTCACCTGGGAAAACATCATTCAACTGATACAAAAGATCACTAAGTATGCTCGGAAGCTCCGGCAGTTATTTAGTCACATTAGCAAGGGATTCTTTAAATACAATTAACAAAACAGTTTGTTTATTGTGAAGAGACTTCCTTACTACACTTCGGTTGACAAGGAAGTTAGAAGGCTTAGGTGAAAGAGTCTCATCCTTCTTTTGGAGGTGGAGTTGGTCTTGAGCTACTTCTTGCGGAGTCATGGGTAGGAGGATGATCTTCTTATCATTGTATTGAAAGGAATACTTGTTGGAGAACCCATCATGCGTCACCTTCCTATCATACTGCCAAGGCCTTCCGAAGAGGATATGACTGGTGATTTACTCGGTTTTTGTCGCCTTTTTACCCATCTTTTACGATCATTTTAGCATAGATTATGATGCACTAGTGTCCTTTAGGCTTGCATATGGTATATATTATGCATTTTAGGTGATTAGAGGATCAAACATCAATTGGAAGCATCAAGGACCAAAAAAGTCAAGCTTTAGCCGTTTTCGAGCCATAAAATCGGTCTCGGGCCATGCATCCTCGACCTAGGCATCTCGGCTCAAGGAATATCGGCCAAGACCACCGCAATATCAACCACCTCATGCACAAGGGTCAATATCGGCCATAGGGAGAGGAGCATCGACCATGGAGTGCCCCACATCTCAGTATCGGCCATAGAAGAAACGATATCGGCCACGTCGTGCTCCGGATTCCAGTATCGGCCAGAGAAGAGGCAATATCGGCCAAGCTGTGGCCGATACTCAATATCGGCCAATGAAGAATGAATATCGGCCACCTCATGGCCGATATTGGTTATGAGTCATGCCAAAAATGACGTTTTTCCCTTGATTTATCACCTATAAATACTCACCTTAAGCCATCAATTGTGGGAGGAGGTAAGTGACATAAAGTGACATTTTTAGGGTAGAAAGGAAGCTTTAGTAGTTTCCTTAGGGAGAGCCACTGTAGTTTTCTTTCTTGGTCTTAGTTCGAATTTAGATCTTGTAATGACGTTTTGTTATGGAACCTTGCCTTAATTTCAGTTTTATTGCTTTGTTCAGTTATGATTTTTGAGTAGTTACCTTTAGGTGATTGGTTAGGCTAGATTAAGGCATTGGATCTTTAGATCTGGTGTTCTGGGGTTTAGAACTACAAGTATTTTATGTGATAAGGTACTCTTAAAGCTTGATTGCAGTTAGGCCAACTCAATCATGATCTAAAGAAAGCTTCTAAACCCGAAAAGATTAGTTAGTTTTTAGTTTTTGCCTTATACAGTTCTGAATGTTGTTCTTTATTGCCTTGGTATGCAGATGCGAGAGCGCGTTATTGATGAATGTTAGGATAGCATTTAGGATGAGTTATGGGAAAGTAACTGCTTCAGGGTTCTCAAAGCATTCAGACACAAGAGTGGGGTGTTAGAGTTACCCTGAGAGAGACTCTTCGTGCGAGAGTGGCTGAGTCCATTTCTAATTCCTTAACCCTGAGATAAGATTAAAACCAAAGCACCTAGACCTAGGATCCTTTGCCTGAAATCGATTTGCCTGATCAATTGCCTGCTTTCCAGTTTCTGCTTTTGTCATCTTTGCTTTGTTTTCTTTTCTGCTCAATAGGATTGTTAGTGACAAACAATTGCTTATCTTTTGACTTAGACCACACTGATTCTCCTGAGTTATAGTGTTTTGATTGCTTATCACTCCCGGATTATGTTCGACATTTTAAACCCGATCTATATTTCATTTGACTAGTAAGTAGGAAAAACCCTCTTACCAAGGGAAAAAACCTGCTTATCAAATTGGCGCCGTTGCCGATTCGGGATTTTGATTAGCCATTAGAACTTTGAATTTGTTTGGGACTAAGTTTTTCTTTCCTTTATTTGCTAATTTTATGCTCTCTCTATTTTGTGTTTTCAGGTGGACATGGAGAAACAATTAGTGTTACTTCATGCAAAGGTTGATAGGTTGCTTACCTTACAACAGAACAAAACCAACCTCATCAGGCACCACAGTTATTATCTAGAGTTCAACAACACAAGAATCAGCCACCAAACCCAAGCTCAGGTCATTGTTCCTTACTCTATAGCCAAGAAGGATCTGGAAACCCAATTAGTGACACAAAAATTGGGGCACCAGAAACGAAACACCCTCTTGACGAAGCAATTGACCAATTGGTCAATCGAGGTTTGTTTGCTTTACGTGCCCTCTTCCACAATGAGTCTACCAGCCTCAACTCTGAGGAGAAGCAAGATAAACCGGCTCAACTCGCCTCTCAAGCGAGGATTATGGACAATCATGTGGCCCAGACACCCTCCACTACACAACAACAACTGGTTAAACTACCAGGAAAGGAGGAACTTGTCACCAAGGAGTTTATCACTGCTATCTCTGCATTTGTTCTCATCGAGGACAATGAGAAACTAGATCGGGGGGTGAACATTCAAACTGATGAATACTTAAGGAAAGAAAAAGCATCTAGTGAGGCGAATGCTGCTCTTCCAAAGGCTCTAACCCATGAACCGCCCAATACAAAATGAGGATTTGGGAGTGCCAATTGAAGATGGACCCATTGGTGTAAAGGTTA
>OVAO01002977.1:204-11851 GCA_900406285.1 Biscutella auriculata | reverse complement strand
TAGCTTGTTTACTTTCACATATATTTAATTTATACCATTTTGTTTTTGTGTTTTCTAATAATGTATATTATATATTACTTATTATATATTTTATTAGTACCAAATATTCTTTAGTATATTATAATTTTACAACTTGAATTTTGTTTTGAAACCTTGTAAACCAAATTTTTTTCGTATCTCAATCTATAAACCATTATGGATTTCAAATTATNTTATGGATTTCAAAATATGTATATATTCATGTATAGATCAAAACTACGTCATTTTGATAAAATATAAAAGTAAAACAAAAGTGAAGAAAGAGAGAATTGAACTCATGACCTATTCAACTTCATAATAGGCACTTTACCAAATCTTTTATTATGTTTTTGTTATAAATTAAACGTATTATATAATATAATTATAATCGTTATATGGAAGGAGTGCCACATGTCGCAACGGGAGAGCACCCATTCCCTCATTATATATTAGAAGATTTTTTCTGTTTCGGATATTCGTTTGGTTTGATTAATAACCGGTATTTACAAATAAGTCAAATATTATTTATTAAGTTATTTTGTGATATTCGATTTAATTTGATTTCGGTTCGATTTATTTAATTTGGTTTTAATTCAATATATACGGTTCAGAATTTTTCGCACATGACTAGTATTTGCATTGCGAGCCACTTGAAACCTTTTGTTGTCATATATACTTTTGCTTGTATAATATATTCTTATAAAAAGTTAAGGTGCATATGTGATTGATATATTTGGTCATTAAAATATGCCAGACCTCGGTTTTAAGTTCTTAACATTGTAATAACTTCAAAGACTTCTCTAGTTAATGTGACTACAAATGTTGTTACAGCTGTTGCCAATGAAATTACTTACCTTACCAACTCTAAGACCTAGCTGAAATATTTCTATATTACCACCATAATGAAAGGTTTTTCATGGAATCTCTCTAGAAAATTCAAAGATTTTGAATTTAACATTGTAATCCTTGTAAACCAGGTCCATGCAATGAATTTGATTCCACACGGTCATCATCCAAAAGCCCATATTTATATTTCTCAAAAGCATATAAGATTTATAATCTTGTTTAGTTAAAAACTGAATACAATTAGCAAGTGTCATTAATCTAACGGTAAAACAATTTGTATAAATAGTTATCAGATCGGAGTTTCGAGTTTTCGCGAGAACATTTGCTCCTCTTATTTATTGAGAGTTTGACTAATGAATCAACCATTTGTGGTCCAAACACGTTTTTAAAAAAATCTGAATACAAATGATTAAAATCAAAATTAGATAACTGTTGTATGGATTTCTTATTCTTTTGATATCTTATCATTTGGATCAATTTTATAATATGGTGTTGTTCGTAGGTATATTCAGATGGTCCATCTGGATGAGGTTACGAAATAATGTTTGTTTAGTGTTAGAAATGACTAATCATCTATATGAATTTAAAATTTAGGACAAATTTTGAGATACATCTCAATGAATCTTGAAGGTGCATTTCAAAACATGTTTTTCGGAAAAACGAAAAAATCATGTTTTTCGTAAAAAACAAGGAAAATCACAGTTTTCCCGGGAAACACAAAAACATGTCTTTTCCGACAAAACACGAAAATCACGTATTTTTCGGAAAACACGGAAAATCACGTTTTTTCCCCGAAAACACGAAAAATCACGTTTTCCCCCGGAAACACGAAAATCATGTTTTCCCCCGAAAACACGAAAAAATCACGTTTTCTCTGAAACCACGTTTTTTCCTGGAAAATCACGTTTCTCCCAGAAAAACATGGAAAATCACGTTGTTCCCCAGAAAAACACGGAAAATAACATTGTCCCAAAATCACATTTTCCCCGCAAAAATCACCCTTTTCCTAGGAAAATCATGGAATATCAAGTTTTTCAGAAAAACACGAGAATTTACGTTTTTCCCCCGAAAACACGGAAAATCACGTCTTCTTACGAAGAACCCGTAAAATCATGTTTTTCGGAAAAACCTGGAAAATCACATTTCCGAAAAAAAAATACAGAAATAATGTTTTTCCCCAACAATGTGATACAGTGTTTGTTAAGAAAAATGTGATTTTTTGTGTTTTACAGGAACAAGTTATTTTTTTGTATTTTTCCGGGGAAAACATGATTTTTATGGAAAACATGATTTCTGCAAAACATGATTTTTTTGGGTAAAACGTGATTTTCAGGTAAAATGTGATTTTTTGGCAAAACATGATTTTTCGTGGTTTCCTAAGAAAAATGTGATTTTCTGTGGTTTTTCGAGAAAAACGTGATTTTCGGGGGAAAAACCTGATTTTCTAGGAAAACGTGATTTCTGTGTTTTTCGGGAAAAACATGATTTTCTGTGTTTTTCGAGAAAAACGTGATTTTCGTGTATTTTCGTGAAAGCGTGATTTTTAGTATTTTCCGTGTAAAGCGTGAATTTCCATGTTTTCGGGGAAAACATGATGTTTAGTATTTTCCGTGTAAAACGTGAATTTCTGTGTTTTCGGAAAAACATGATTTTCCGTGTATTATTTGTCGGAAAAAACTATGATACTCTATAATTTTATCTGAGATTTACACTGAAATTCACTTTCAATCCAAAATATAATTTAGATCATAAATTTTTTATTAAAATAACATGCATTCACATCTTTCAAATACACAAACGAATATAATTGCATTTAAATAATACATGCATATATATTATCAAAATGCATCTTAAAAAATGAATATATTCAAGTGAATATTAGAGACTATCTAGATACATCTACCAACTATTTGACTTATCTTTATGAACTATACCCACCTCATATCTGTTATAGGTAGATTGATCTTCTCGTGGGTAAAATAGATTCACAATGAAGATTTTGTAGAGGATTGAGCAACCTACGTTCAAATATAAAGATCTTTTGTTTAGGAAAATGATATTATTATACCCTTTGCCAATTAAATTAGAGTTGTACCAGTGTTAAGTTTAATTTAAATTTAAAACATGATTGATAAAATATTATGTTGTAAAAAATATCGAATGAAAATAATAAATAATAAAATTCCATAAATCACAAAAGTTTAATACATGCTAAAGAATATTTTTCTAGAGATATTTATTTAGTATTTCATAATTATAAAACCCTATAATTTAAATCCTAAATTTCTATAACTATATTATTGTAGATATTGTTATAAAGAAATAATATTATTGCAACAAAATATTTGCCTAGTAAATAGTCCATTATGACTTTTTTTGGTAGAGTTATTCTGTTTTAATATAATAGATTAAACTCGACTTTGACTCTTACCAATTGCGAAACTTTTAGTTCAATAAAATATATTTTAAATTAGAAAATTTAGTGCTATTATATTGTTAGTACGTTATATATTAAAAAACATCTCTATAGTACTATTTTAGAATTATTTTTATCAATATAACCTTAAAATCACTAAAATATACATGATATATCTATGAAAAAATTTAAAGAACAAAATAAAATATTTATTAAGGATAAAATTGAAAATATATGTAATTTCATTAAGGGTAAAACTAGAAATATATGTAAGTTATAATATTTTAAGTATCCTCTTATATATTAAAAGAAAAGTGTTAAAGCTGACGTGTCAAACTCACAATTATTTAAAAAAAAATTAAATCTGAAATTTGTTGCCAAAAACTTTTATAGTTAACTTTTTTAGCTAATTGTTATTATTCGTGTTGCCAAACACTTTTATATTTAATTCTTTTAACTGATTTTAACTAATATTTAATTCTTTTATATTTGCTTGAATCTAAAAAACAACGAAAATATAAATTTAAAATTTTATCAAATATATCCAAAATTTAATTTTCCAAAAGATATTTTAATCTTGTATTTTAGTAATTTTTTTGGTTGTTTGAACAAAATTTTATTAGATGATTATATTTACTTAAAAATAAATATCAATAAAATTCAAAATTTAAAATTTTAGCAAGGTTCGATATTTTTAGCAAAAAATCTATTTACAGTCTATTATTTTTAAATACTTTTTTTGACAAGATAATCACATTGTCGATCTTATAACTACATAACCTAATGCTGACGAGTATACATTTTTTATGATTTACTTTTAGTCGAAACTCATGATAATGAATCCATTTTCTTAACATTTTTAACAAGATATTTTTTAATCAAGAACATCATTATTATTATTCATGTTGCCCAAAAACATATTCTTAATAACAAGAATATATTTATAATTTAATAAATATTTAACTTATTCAAAACAACAACAAAATTATTTTAATTTTTAAAAATTAACTTATTCAAATAAACAATATATTCTATCCAATATTTTTAATAATTTCTTTAAAAAAAATTCAGTCGAATTATTCTATAAAATGTAATTATTTAAAGAACAATCTAATAAATGTAATTAATAAAATTAAAAATTTAACAAAATATTTTATGATAACACTAGAATTTGGGCATAGTCCACGTCATACTTTAGATATAAAAGAAAAATAACATATTTAAATATTTAATTTTAGTTATTTTGAAATATATAGTTTTTCTAATATTATATTTAGAATAATTTAAACTTAATCTTTTTAATATATTCTATTGGATTAAAGTAGATTTTTTGAAACAAGTATAACATATTCAATAAAAATATCGCTAAAATGTCCCATATGGCTTAAGAAAGTAAAAAATAAAGATGAATCAATCATATAAATAAGAAAATATGTTTTGAATGTTGAATTACAAGGGAGATGCTTGATTTATTCAACATACAAATATACAATTACTATATTTTGATCTACGCCATGTGCGAGAAGAAATATTATATTTCTATATATATTTAAAATTATGTATTGTTAACTTTTAAGTATTTCTTTTAATTGTATATAATTCATAATTATTTGATTCCTAAATTTCGATAGAAATATTAATTAATATTTTAATAACCAAAATTAAATATAATATTCCCTTAATTTACTATGTCAACGACACCTACGCTAATTGGGTTCTCAATTCATATATATGATTTTTATATGATTTATTTGTTGGAGCAAACAATTAGGTTATAATAATTTAAATAATTAAATTTAAAAGAAATAACAAATATTTAGTTATTTAATTTCGAATAGATTAATTTAATATATTTTCAGTTTTTTAAATATTATATTTTGAATAATTTAAACTTAATCTTTTTATTATATTTTATTGGATTGAAATATATTTTTGAAACGAATATAAAATATTAAATAGAAATATCTTTAAAAAGTCTCACATCGCTTAAGAAAGTAAAATGCAAAGATGAATCAATCCTATAAATAAACAAATATGTTTTGAATGTTGAACTGCAAGTATACAATTTTTTTTATATATCTAATTTGTTTGTTGGAGCAAACAATTAGGTTATAATAATTTAAATAATTAGATTTTAATAAAATAAAATATTTAAATATTTAATTTCGATTAGATTAATTAAATACATAATTTTGATTTTTATATAAATTATATTTAGAATAATTTAAATTTAATACTTTTAATATATTATGTTGGTTAAAATAGATTTTTGAAACGAATATAAAATATTCAATAAAAAATATCTTTTAAAAGTCTCGCATCGCTTAAGAAAGTAAAAGTCAAAGACAAATCAATCATATATATAAGAAAATATGTTGTGAATGATGAATTGCAAGTCGGAAATTTGATTTATTCAGCATCCAATTTATACAATTCATTTTTATCTAATTTGATTGTTGGACCAAACAATCAGGTTATAATAATTTAATTTTAAGTATTTAGATTTAAAATAAATATAATTTATTTAATTTTGTCTAGATTAATTAAATATTTAATTTTGACTTTTAAAACTATTATACTTAGTAAAGTTTAAACTCAATGCTTTTTAATATATTATGTTGGATTAGACTAGATTTTTTGAAACAAATATAAAATATTCAATAAAAATAAATTTAAAAAGTTCTATATTTCTTAAGAAAGTAAAACACAAAGATGAAGTAATCTTATAAATAAGAAAATATATTTTAAATGTTGAATTGCAAGTCGGAAGCTTGATTTATTCAACATCCAAATTATATAATTTTTAATAAAATTTGTTTATTGGACCAAACAATTAGGTTATAATAATTTAAATATTTAGATGTAAAGGAGAACGTAAATGTTTAGATGTAAAAGAGAACATAAATATTTAATTTCGATTGGATCAATTGGAGTATCTAATTTTGATTTTTCATTAGATATTATAGTTACAATCATTTAAATTTAATCTTTTTGATATATTCTATTGGATTAAAACTTATTTTTTTAAAACGAGTATAAAATGTTCAATAAAATTATCTTTAAGAAAGTCCTACATTTCTTAATAAAATATATCACATTTTTTTCGTTATGTTATCCTATTCATTTATTTTATTTTAATCTTATAGAATTTTATTTTATCATAAAATACTAATTATGATATGGATGAATTCCATAAAGAGTAAATATGTTCACACTAAAAAAAATATTTTGTACAGTAAAAACTAAAACTATATCAAATTAAAAATTGGGTATATTATTAAAAATAGATCGACAACTATTATTAATACTATAAACTCGAACGGTTTTTAAAATAACTATTAATTTTTATTTATTTTTTTATCTAAAATATATATCTTTTTATATTTTCTAGGCTCTAAATAAAATATTTAAAATTATGTTTATATAGAGATAATTCCAAATCAAATATTTTATTAAAATACTAAACTTTCACAATATATTTAAATATTTTTATAGATAATTATCATTATTAAAATTATCACCACATAAATTTAGTATAAATAATAATCAATAAAATAAATAAAATAATAACTCCATGTATCAGGCGAGTAAAAATGTAGTTGAACTTTTTGATTTTCAAAAAGGCAAATCACAGAAACAATCTCAAGTAGATTATGATATGTTGTTGGCATTGTCAAATACTAATATAGACTTTGGGGTACTCGAGCCCATACCTCGATTTCTTTTGTAATACAAAAATAATCTCTCTCTCGATCGATTAGCCATGGATCGAGATAGAGGAGAAGCTTAAACATAATTCTCACGAATGTCCCAGAAGAGATGAATTCAGTTACTGGTCCCATCTCTCATTAGATCTCTTGATTTCTGTGTTTGAACGCTTTGGCTCTAAAGATTTCCAACTAACTAAATCTGTGTGTTCTTCTTGGCACTCGGCTTCAAAACACTCCATGCCTAACAGTCAGATCCCTTCGCTGATTTTCTTTCGAGAAGAAGACAACAACAACAATTCTTACACATTGTTCAATCTCGAGCAAAAAATCCAAACTTATAAGGATGATGTCAAATATATTCTAGCGTATAATCAACCTACATACAAAAAGGTATTATCCTCCCATTCATGTTTTAAAATTTTCGGTAAACAATAATCATAATTAACTCTAGATTTTACGAAAAGTTTGCAACAATCAAATATCTAAGTATTGAAATCTAGGGCTACCTTAGTGAAGATAACATAACAATGAGTGACATTGTTGTGAAGAATCTAAGTAAGATGATCTTTGAACATTATAAATAATTAATTTCATTTACTTTGATTATTTTTTTTTGTTTTATTTTCAAGATTTCATACAAGATTTTGTGAATTCTTGATAATTAACCAAAGTAAATAAAATCAATTATTGACATGTTTAAGATATTTCACTTGATTTTTTACAAAAATGTGACCCATTGATATATCAGCAACACTAAGGAAACCCTTAATTTCAATACTTTCATACGTGAGTACTACAAATTCTCCTATAAAATCTAGAATGAATAGTGATTAATATTTACAGAGGAATTGAAACAATGAATTGAAAGATGTACCCTTCTTTATGTAGGTTGATGATATGCTTGAATAATATTTATCACTTTCCTCAGACCAATATTACCATTGAGAATGTTTTTCTTGAGAACCAACAAGACTGTACAGAATTCATGGGAAATTCTTCTATATCAAGAATATGGTGGGAAAGAAAATATATGAAATAATTCAAACGAAGAAAACTGCATTTTCTCTGGAAAACAAATAAGAAAACTAGTTCTTCAGACAGACAACATTTTCAACAGAAATAACTGAAAAAAACAATAACAGAAGAAAGAAAAAAGTTACTGACCCTCTTAGACTATGTTTAACCAAGAGAAATCGAAGCAAAACACAGAATGGGAATCCTCTCTCTTGTTCTAAAGAGTTTTTGAGAGAGAGATCAAAAAGTGAAGCTATCCTTGTGATCTTACCACTATTTAAACAAAGAAAAAAGTTCCGATAATATTAACCTAGTAAATCGAAACTATTTTTCTTATTACACTTTTTATGTAAATTAGGTTGAGTAGACTTATTGCATGACAACATGTATGTATATATAAAAATTAATATTATATTAAAGTAGAATTTATTTATAATTAAAATTAAAACAGATTACATTAATTACGTATTAACGTCACTTCAAGATCGTTGTTTGTACTTAAAAAAATCGATCATACTCTTCTTGTGTATATTTTCCATTTTCCAAAAACCATATAAAGTTGGAAATTATTTATAATTAATTTTTTCTAACGTAACAAACAGATCAGAGAAAAAACAATTAGCGTTTTGATTAAATAGGTATGATAATATTTCTCTTAGAGACACAAGCAACTATACTTTCAGATCTTTCAAAAGGATAATGATATATAAGAGTTCCAGAATATAAGATGTACTTTTTCAAAAAATGTTATATCATTCCGTTTTCTTATGACGATATGGATCCGCCTAACATATGTTTGTTAATCAATTCGTGTAACATTTCTACTCGCCAGATTTTTCAAATAACATAAAGAAAAAAGGTTTTACACTGAAAAATCACACCATACACTACAAGAAAATAGGACTAATAATGACGGGCAAATCCGTTGAAAATTCGTTGGAAACAGCCGTTTCCAACAGATTTTCAACGGGAAAAGTCCGTTGATTCCGTGTCGTTGGTAATTTCTGACCCGTTGGTGTCCGTTGGAAATTTCCAACGGAATATTGATGGGGTAAGGCCGTTGGAAATTTCCAACGGGAAAGTGACAGATGCAGCCCGTTGGAAATTCTTATATTTCCAACGGATTATTGACGGATGAAGCCGTTGGTAATCTATAATTTTCCAACGGATTATTAACGGACAATTTCGTTGGAAATTATAAAATTTCCAACGAATTAATAACGGGCTTATCCGTTGGAAAATTTAAAAATTTCCGACGGATTATTGACGACATATCCGTTGGAAAATTTAAAATTTCCAACGGATTATTGACTAGTAGTTTTATTATACATATATTCATAATATAAAATATTTAATTGAACTAAAATAAAATATATATAAAATTTATAAGTTCACATGCATATAGAAGTTGGTTAGGTATTGAGATTTTTTAGGATTGATAGTACATGATTAAATAACTAACCTATTATTTTCTAAAGATATATTATATACATCAAATAAAAATAACAACGTAGATATTTTCATATATTAGAAAACTATATATATATATATATTTTTTTTGAATATTTGTTACCATATATATTTTATATTCTAAACTTAAAATATTTTAAAATATAATTTACTGCATTATAAATTCTATCAAATATAAAATTTATTTTAAATAAAAATAGTAATAATAACTAAAAACATATCAATCATAGGCTAAAATATGTCGGTTGAATCCTTCAATAATGAATTTATTTACATTAAAGCAAATCATATTTTAAAAATAATTTATTGAATTGACACATAATATAACTAAAATAAGTAATTAAATAATAAAATATTATGCGACTATAATTTAAAGTATCAGATTAATTTCAAAATAAGAAAATATTCGCACTAAGCGCGGGACAAACTCTAATTTATTATTAAAGATACGTTAAACATTAAAAAATAATAATAATTACTAAATATTTTGGTTTATATTTAGATTTTTGGAATACTATATAAATTTTATTCGAACCTAAAATAATTTACAAATAAAATTCATTCAGATAATTTAACAGGTATTTTCAGCTATATTATATATTTTGAAATTTTCATTTATAAAACTAATTAACACCAAATCAATAGAAACATGAATTGTATGATAATAACAAAAATACAACATTATTATATCGGAAAAAACAAAGATTGCATTGGAAATGTCCAATTAGAACAAGATTAATAGTTACCAAATTGATACCTAAACTCGTTTCTTAAAACACGCCAAAATGGTTGGTTTTCAAATGTGAGTAAGTAGGAGTTTGTTGAATATGTTATGCTATTTTGAAGAAAAAGGTTCCTCCTAAACCCCTCAACTATCTAACGAAATTATAACTATTTACATCAAATATTTAGACGATGATTTTTTTTTTAGACGATGATGAGATCGATGACTATGGCAAACCAGATTCTCTGATTCAGTTCTCGATGATAAAGATGAGTTCGATAATAGTTATGATCGTACTTCTAATGATCTAGCTTGTTTCACCAATATCTTTTTAGAGCGTCGGAAGTAATTCCCCTTTCTGTATAGATGTGATTTATTAGAACACGATAATTAATAATTATACATTTATAAAATTTATATTGATAGATTGTTATATTGATATTGATAGATTGTTACATCTCACCGAATTTGTCATTTATATATCCTGATGAAATTGTAAAATCTCTTTTGAATTTAAATCAGAATACGATAATTAATAATTATACATTTATAATATTTAAAGTAATTTTTATTTTTTATTTTAATTGATACATCCAAACTCTAATCTGTATATTATCTTGAATGGAGCAGTCAATAATACAATATCAAGTTTTCGTGGTAAATTCATTTTTCATATACTAATATTCTTATACTTATTTATCATGATAAATACTAATAACTTTTATTTATATGTAGCAAACTTATTATTGGAAACTGTATAACACCACAATCTTGTGCGGTAGAAATAAAAAGAGAAGTGTATAAAGTCTATTCGTGAACACATCAACAAAAAGAAACGAGAAAAAACCAAAGTATATTGGCCAGGATAGTTGGAACACGATGTTGGAGTTGTAGTCTACCGAACAAGTCCTCAAGAAAAGTCGGACCAATACTTAGAACCGTAGATCTGTGTCTAATGGGTTCCCCACACATAAGCATTCAACCATACTTGTTCCTTTTGTCAAGTTTAACATAGTAATGTTTTATTTTCCTTTTAATTTCTTAATATTATTTTTAAATTTTCTAATGTAATGTTAATATTTTAATTCTGTTTTGTTAGAGGTTCGAGGTTGGTGGTGAAGATCAAATACCATTTATGATGGTTGTGCGCACATTCGGAAGGATGAGTCTTTTGTAGACCTTCGATCATAAGCTATTGTTTCAAAGGTGGAGTAAGACGTAACCTAATTCGGCCTCAGAGCATCTCCAATGTACCACTCCATNATTTTTTACTCCAAAACAACAAAAAATAAAGTAACTTCAAAATGGAGTTGGGTTTTACTCCAATGTATTACTCCATTTTTTACTCTAAAAATAATATTTAAATTATACTTTTAGTTTATACTTTTAGTTTATACGTTATCATTAGTTGTTAATAATCCCCTTTATTTATAAACTTAACAAATTGAC
>OVAO01002976.1:0-11853 GCA_900406285.1 Biscutella auriculata | reverse complement strand
AATATAAGATAAACTGATCTTTATTTATTAACACAAAGGATTCGAAACAATGATTGTATTGCTTTATAGGCTATTACAAAGTTCGATCATAATATCAATCTATCCCCATCACCCATCTTCCGCACTTCCAGGACTTCACTCAGAAAATCCCTTTCCACGATCACTCTTGGATTCTGCATCATCAAATAAACATAAGTAATCCAAGTTAACTTAGTGAATGTGGTTCGTTTCATGCAGAATATGATTTGGTTCGTTCTAAATGTTTAACCCAGTTTCCCCAAATTATTCGGACTGAATCAGTCCTTAGTACAATCAGAACACGACCGTGGATCACGAGTCCGGTCTGTCGTACTGATTCCCTTTGTCGGAACGGATCAATCTATCGCAGTCAATCACTCGATCCCGACAAATCCGCTAGACTTGTCTGCACCGAAGCCTTACCGTACGACCATCCGATCACAGTGTGTTCGGATGTTCGCTTACCGTCGACGGCCTGGACAGTGTGATGCTTTGCAACCTAAGTGATGCATCGCGCAGTACAACCACATACCTTACACTCGTTTCGTCCGCCAGTCGCTCGACTATGCACCGCCAATCACTACATTGAATCGATCCACCTAAGGACTTCGCGCATCACCGTTAAGTTCATTCGACTCGGCCCAAGACTTGCGATTTGTCTGGTGCGATCCATCGAACCACTGGATCGATTTAGCCTTCAATTTAAGCAAGAGAATGATGCATGCTTTCGACGCTTAACTATGAGAACGATCGGAATGTTCTGATAGTTCACACTAAGGTCTAGCCGATCCATCACTCACTTTAGAGACCCGATCTTCGATTCCAACGCCTTTTCCTTTTTCCTTCTCTTTGGTCGCCGAAGGATTCATTTCCGATTCCTTCTTCGAGCCTTCTTATTTCCTTTTCGATTGTCGAGATTTCTCCCAAGGATAATCGATGCCCAAAACCTATCCAAACTCTTACTATTTATAGGGATCGAATGACGCATCAATTAAGCCGAAAGGTTACCTTTGGATCCAGCGAAGGGATGCGACTTGTCATTTGCGACCCTTGGTCGTAACCGCTCGACCATTCGCGCCCCTTCGGCCCCGAACACGCTTTCGGACCAAAACCGTTTACGAGCTAGCTTGAGTGGATCAGTCAGCTTGTTCAGCTAGTCTAGCTCGACCTTTCAGCTGAGCCTAGCTAGCTTCACTTGACTGAACTCCGATCCAGCTCGTTTCAGCTCGTTCTTCAGTTTACCCCTTTGATCTAGATCTTCTTTCGAATCCTTGATCTTAGATGAGCTTGGCGATGCGTGTTTTGATGCTTTGGGGTGGGTAAAGA
Organism: Biscutella auriculata; assembly: GCA_900406285.1. NCBI lineage: Eukaryota > Viridiplantae > Streptophyta > Magnoliopsida > Brassicales > Brassicaceae > Biscutella > Biscutella auriculata. The sequence continues at coordinate 10,509 of OVAO01002976.1, read as the reverse complement.
CGCGCCCAATGATCCATCCAAGCCAAGCCCTCGGTTCCTCAATACACCCAAGAGTACCCACCCCCTATAGAGGTTTATTTGTATTTCCCGATCTGTCACCAGTGAACATTACCCATGTCTGAGTAGTCACTAAGTCATTTTAAATAAAATGACTTAAAGTAAATTCTTGATTGTTCATCAAGGTTCGACTGGTTCGTCCTTGGTTCGATCAAAATCCTCTTTTTGCGCTTTCAGTCGGATCCGAACTCGGATCTCTCGATCAAAACCGAACCAATTTGGCTAGGTCTCGATCAATCCATCTTATACTCGAACTAGACTAATTTTCCCTAGACTTTTCTTTGTTTCTAGGCTAAGTCATAGTTCGGTTTCAGACTTAGCCTTTTCCCTCGATCCTATTGAGGATCGGGGACATGATAAGTATCCCCCACTTGATAGGGATTCGTCCCCGAATCCGCACTAAGTGTTGCTTGTTCTTCGAACCACTCAGGATAATATTTCTTCATTATTTCCTCCGTTTCCCAAGTCGATTGGTCCTTGCCACTGAACCCCCATAAAACCTTCACCATTCGGATCAATTTATTCCTCGTTGCTTTTTCCATTCTATCCACGATCTGAACTGGCCTTGTTGCTAATTCCTGATTACTTAAGTATTTTCGTAATTGGGACACATGGAACACATTGTGAAATGCTTCCATTGCCTCTGGTAAATCCAACTTGTACGCGACTGCCCCAACTCGTTCCACGATCCTGAACGGTCCCAAGTATCTCGGATCGAATTTTCCTCTTTTTGATATACGGGATCGTCCTTTGAAGGTAATTATCTTAAGATAGACTAGATCGTCTACCGCGAACTCAAGGTCCTTTCGACGCTTGTCCGCGTAGCTCTTAGTCCTATCTTGAGCCTCCTTTATTTTGATCCTTAGAAACCAAATCTTTTCCGTCGTTTCTTCGACTATGGCCGGCCCAATCATGCTGCGCTACCCCACTTGGGTCCAGCACAACGGCGTTCTTCAAGGCCGCCCATACAACGCTTCATAAGGCGACATCCCGATGGTTGTTTGGAAGATATTGTTATACGCAAACTCGACCAAAGGCAAATGTCATTCCCAAGAGTCACCCTAGTCTAAGACGCACGCCCGCAACATGTCCTCGAGGATTTGAATGGTTTGCTCTGACCGCCCATCCGTTTGTGGATGATAGGCCGTGCTCATGTTCACTCTGGTTCCTAAGACTTTTTGGAAAGCCTTACAGAAGTGAGCTGTGAACCGTGAATCCCTATCCGAGATAATGCTTGTTGGGACTCCATGCAATCTCACTATTTCGTGTATGTACCGTTGGGCTATCTTCCCAACACCATCGGTCTTATTGGTCACCACGAAGTGAGCAGACTTGGTGAGTCGATCCACAACCACCCAAACTGCATCCTTCTTATTCCTTGTTGATGGTAATCTAATCACGAAGTCCATCGTGATGTGATCCCATTTCCATTCTGGGATGGGCAAGTTTTGCAACAAGCCACTCGGAACTTGGTGTTCGGCCTTAACAAGTTGGCAAGTGGGACACTTTGCCACCCATTCGGCCACATCCCTTTTCATTCCGACCCAGTGATAGTACCGATTCAAGTCCCGGTACATCTTATTCAGTCCCAGATGAATTGAGAACTTAGACTGATGCGCTTGTCTTAGGATATGGTTCTTTAGTTCTTTTTCATCCGGCACACTAACCTGACCATTGACCAGAATTATGCCATTATTCGAGGTCTGGTACTCGGTATTTTCATTTTGAGCAACTTTTTTCAAGCTCTCATCTTTCCCTTGGGCAATCCGAATCCTTGTTAGCAGATCCGCCTGATCTGATACTTCTCGCCCCAATGTCTCATCGTCAATGGATAAGGCGTTCAAGTGCAAAGTTCGCACCAGGCCGTTAAGCACTTCCTAATCTCTTTGCACCAAAAAATCAGTACGCATTCGGTTTAGAGCATCCGCGACTAAGTTTTCCTTGCCCGTATGGTAAGCTATATCCAAATCGTAGTCCGCCACGAACTCCATCCATCTTCGCTGCCTTAGATTTAACTCCGGCTGCGTGACGATGTACTTAAGACTCTTGTGATCGGTAAAAATTTGGACTTTGGCCCCGTATAGATATGATCTCCATATCTTTAGTGCGAACACTATAACGACCATTTCCAAGTCATGAGTGGGATAATTTCCTTCATGTTTTCGTTATTTCCTTGAGGCATACTGATAAGTAGGTATTTAACCTCTTCACTATTGTCTAATGAGAGACTAAATCCTTGCTTTATAAGGGTTTATGACCCGGGGTTTATCGGACCAAAATCGGGGGTTGATTACTCATTAAATCTATGTAGAGACTACTAAGTTTTGGTAAATAAGATGGGTTTGTTTGTCACTAACAAAAACCATACTATAAAGGTAAGAGATAATCTACTAATTGCAATAACAAGTAACTAAGGTGATGATAAGATGTTGTTGGCATTGACAATTGACTTCGGGTGATGTTGACATTGATCAAGCTACTCATTTATATCATAATAATGCTAATCCTTAGTCTAGGATCTATCTAGAATAGGCTAACCCAATCCCTTGGTGAAAGCCCCTTTACTAATTGCAAGAGTGAACAATCCCTTGACTAAACTCACAATTAGCAAGCAATAAACATTAGCCCATACAACTACTAAACAATCCTAGCACAATCCCTTGGTTAAGCCTCATTTAGCACATGTTTAACTCATTCAAGAATTTTCACAAACACTTTCCGGGCATGAAACTACTTATCATCATGATCAAGTTAGCTACTCCTAATCAAGCATTAAGTTCATTAAACATGTGAAGATTAATAATATCTAAACCCTAAGCAACTCAATCTCAACCCAAAATCTCCCTAATCTACTATTCCATTCACCTAATAAGAGACTACTCACTAATAGTCATAACAAACATAAGCATAAACATGATTAAGAGAAGAAGATTAAGAAGAATCTTAATCCAAATAGTAAACTCTTACTACTTAATACCAAGATTCAACAATAACATTCAAGAACAAAGGAAGAACTAGAGAGAAAAAGATTCTCCTCAACAAAGGTTTTTGAAAGTTTTTATAGTCTCTACAAGAATAGAAAGGTTGCCCTACAAAGCTGCCTCGCTGGATCAACTGGACCGGTCAAGGCTGACCGGTCCGCACACCGTTCTGCGTCTTCAGGACTCTGGACCGGTCAAGCCTGACCGGTCCATGCCCTGGTATGAGCCTCAGGGAATCTAGAACGGGGTGAGTCTCGTCAATCCATCGAATACGGATGTTGGAACGGTCAAGGTACCGGTCGGGCTGACCGGTACACCGCTACGAGACGAATGAGCAAGACTGGGATGAGGAGCGGACCGACCTAGGCTGACCGGTCTAACACATGCGAACTGCGGACCGGTCACGTTACCAGTCCAGGTGACCGGTATGACTCTCCGAAAAACAGAGCATGAACTCCAAAATGCTCCAAAGTGCTCCAAATGACTCCAAATTCGCCTAAGTAGGTTTCCACACCTGAAATAAGAAAAATACATGCAATGCAACCTAAATGACTCTAAATGCAATCCTAAACTAACAATAAACGAATGAAATCTAATCTAAAAACCCACTAAAAACGAGGTATATCACATACGCGATCACTTTGCCCTTCTGCATCAGTACGCAACCAAGCCCGGATATTGATGCATATGTGTAGACTGCATAAGGTTCGTCCGTTTCGGGTAAGGCTAGTACTGGTGCACTCATGAGCATTTCCTTAATCCCATAGAAGCTTTTCTAACATTCTTCGGACCAAGTGAATTTCACTTTTTTTCCGGTCAATCGAGTCATGGGTTGTGCCATACTCGCAAAGCCCTTCACGAACTTTCGGTAATAACCGGCAAGTCCGAGGAAACTTCTTACTTCGGTTGCATTCCTTGGCGTAGGCCATTCCCGGATAGACTTTACCTTATCCTGATCCACCGCGACTCCCTTATCCGAGACGATATGCCCGAGAAACCCAATGATTTATTGCCAAAACTACACTTGCTTAGTTTAAGAATCAGTTTCTGGTCCCTTAGCCTTCCCAAAACTGCCCTTAGATGTTCTTGGTGGCTTTCCTGATCCTTCCTTCAAATAGACAAGTATATCATCGATAAAGATGATTACGAACTCGTCTAAGAATTCCCGGAAAATCCCATTCATCATCTTCATAAAGGCAGCCTGTGCATTGGTTAGTCCGAACGGCATGACTACGAATTCGTAGTGACCATACCTTGTTCGGAACGTTGTCTTTCGAACATCCGCTGGATCGATCAGGATTTGGTGATAACCCGAAGCCATGTCGATCTTGGAGAACCAAGTCGCGCCTTTCTATTGATATAGCAATTCGTCTGTCAGAGGCAACGGTATTTATTTTTCACTGTAACCTGATTCAGCCCTCGATAGTCAATGCATAGACGTAAACTTATGTCATTCTTCTTCACGAAGAGGACTGGGCTCCCCATGGCGAACTACTTGGCTGTATGAACCCTTTTTCCAACAACTCTTTGAGTTGCTTCTTTAGCTCTGCCATCTCGGCCGAAGCCATTCGATATAGTGCTTTGGACAAGGGAGCAGTTCCGGGTTCTAGTTCGATAGTGAACAAATCCGACCTATCAGGCGGTAAACCCGATAAAGTCCCGAACACATCTTCGAACTCTCGAACCACCATAATCTCTCCAAGGTCCGCGTCTTTCCCAACTTCGCTTGTGGTGATTGTGGCTAAGTACGCCTTACAACCCTTATCTAGCATCCTTTCGGCTTGGATTGCGGAGACCACTAAGCTTCCCGGAGTCGGCCTTATTCCCCGAAATTCAATCGGTGCACCTCCACTCTCGAATCGCACTCTTCCTCGGTGGGAATCCATAGTGGCCCGATTCTTTCCCAACCAGTCCATGCCCAATATTACTTCGTGATTTTTCAGGGGGACTATTATTAAATCGACAGGCATAGTTGTGCCTTTGATTATTACCAAACGTTTCTTATTAGGCCTAGCGAACGCATGACTTGCCAACCGGCTGCATTCACTATCCCGAAATCATCCCCTTGTTCCTTTTAAAACTTTCCTTTTTCCACGATCTTCGGACTCACAAAGCTATGCGTAGCCCCAGAGTCGAACATGATGTTTACTTTCACCCCTCCGATACTTCAGGTCCCTACAATTTTTAGTAGGCTAAGTATCTACCCATTTCTAAATTTCATGCCATGCATCTTACTTATTGAAATAGATTGGGCTTTAGTGACGTACCCGTGATCGATTGGAAGTTATCGGCTTCGCCGTTTTCTTTGGATAATTCGTACACTCGCGGTGTTATGGTCTGCTTCTTTTATCGAGCCAACCTTTCTACATCTGTGCGGTTCTTTCCTTGTTCCATTTGCAACTTTGGGCAATCTTTTTTCATGTGCCCCATTTTTCCGCAATGGTATCAAGCCCCTGAATCGTCACTCGCCACATTTCTTTGCCCTTGATCCCTTCGTGGACAGTCTCGGGTCGAATGATCCCTTCTGCCACAGCGAAGACATGCTCTCATGGCCTTCCAACATTCACCCTTGTGCATTTTTCCGCACTTAGGGCACATAGAACGACTTCCCAAGGATCTTTGGCCCTCGTCGTACTGATCCCACTTACTCTTCTTCTCACTTGGCTCACTGGCCGAAGAAGAGCGTGTACTAGCACGTAGTTTGTGCTCTTCGGTAAGGTTGGCTTCCAACAATGCCGCTCGTTCCACCAACTCCGAGACAGTACCGAAGGTTCGAACTGAGCAATGGGTGCGGAGTTCCACCCGTAGGCCACGGAGGAATCAACGCACTTGTGCAGCTTCATCCTCTAATTCCCTTCCGACATAACGCCTCAGGCGGTTAAATTTCTCTTCGTATTCTCGCACCTTTTTGTTACCTTGAACCAAGTCCAGGAACTTGGCTTCAAGTCGATCCCACGCTTCCAATGGAAATATTTGCGGTTGAACTCTTGTTTGAATTCGGCATAAGTCTCAATACGCCCGCCCAAATACTTATCCACGACCAACCACCAGTTATGCGCGTCCCCTTCCAAGAAGTGGATTGCGATATCCCTTTTGTAATCATTTGGACAACGAGTGGATCTAAAGTTTCGGACTAACCGACTTCTCCACTCGTCTGCCTCGATTGGATCATAACTGCCTTAGAAATGTCTAGTTCCAAGGCGAGAGATGTGCTCGAGGACGCTAAGATTGTCCACTTTTCGGATATGCCTTGTAGGCGGTGAGTCTATCTCAACGACTTCGGCTGTTTCTCTGGTTCGACCATCAACCAAGGGTATAACCGTTTGTACTCTGGCTGACTCATCCACTGATAAGTTCGCTATGGGCGCAAGCGCTTGAGTCACTGCAGCAAGTTGAAACATTATCGTCTTAAGGGTCTGGCTATCAATGCCCGCCACTCCGATTCTTATTTCCGCATTCTGGCCATCCCGACGCTCAACATTTGAGGATTCTCCCATCTCCTCTTGTTGTTCCGCCACGCGATCGGTGGGATCAATAGTCCGAAGTTCTGACTCGCGGCCATTCGGATCTTCTGTCCGAATTCTTGTTTGGTCCTCATGGACGTGCGATGCCTCGCCTATTTGTCTAGTCACAGGTCCGACTAGAACAACCAGATTGTTTCCATCCGCCATCACTTGGCTTGCATCTAGCGCCCTTTTGTCTCTTTTCTTACTGGATTTTCTCTTTCCACCCTTAGAGACAAAAACATGTTAGTGTGTTAGTCTAACATAATAACCGATCGAAACAAAAGAATACCTTAGCCACGAGTTCTGAAAGACGATGGGTGATGTCGCCCAAAAACCCAACTATCCTAGGAACAAGCATGCTCCGATACCAAGTTAGCCATTTAATCCAATTTAAACCTTAGTCCGATTTTTAACTTAGTTCTTTCAGAGTTCTTAAAGAAGTTGTTTGATTCGAAAGTAATATAAGATAAACTGATCTTTATTTATTAACACAAAGGATTCGAAACAATGATTGTTTTGCTCTATAGGCTATTACAAAGTTCGATCCTAATATCATTCTATCCCCATCACCCATCTTCCGCACTTCCAGGACTTCACTCGGCCAATCCCTTCCCACGATCACTCTTGGATTTTGCATCATCAAATAAACATAAGTATTCCAAGATAACTTAGTGAATGTGGTTCGTTTCATGCAGAATATGATTTTGTTCGTTCTAAGTGTTTAACCTAGTTTCCCCAAATTATTCGGACTGAATCAAACCTTAATACAATCAGAACACGGTCGTGGATCACGATTCCGGTCTGTCGTACTGATTCCCTTTATCGTAACAGATCAGTCTATCGTAGTCAATCAGTCGATCCCGACTGATCCGCTAGCCTTGTCAGCACCAAAGCCTTACCGTACGATCATCCGATCAAAGTGCGTTTGGATGTTCGCTTACCGCCGACGGCCTGGACTGTGTGATGCTTCACAGCCTAAGTAATTCGATCATGACACATGCTTGATCGGTTGCATCGCGAAGTACAACCACAGACTTTACGATCGGATGCATCGATTCGTTACGGTTGTAGATCGTTTTAACGCGCATCGGCCCAGTCCGGCTGTCGATCGCACTGCCCGTTTCGTCCGCCCGTCGCTCGACTATGCATCACCGATCACTACATCCAATCGATCTACCTAAGGATTTCGTGCATCACCGCTAAGTCCATCCGACTCGGCCCAAAACTTGCGATTTGTCTGGTGCGATCCATCGAACCACTGGATCGATCTAGCCTTCGGTCTAAACAAGAGAATGATGCAGACTTTTGACGCTTAACTATGAGAACGATTGGAATGTTCCGATGGTTCACGCTAAGGTCTAGCTGATCCATCACTCACCCCAACGCCTTTTCCTTTTTCCTTTTCTTTGGCCGTCGAATGATCCATTTCCGATTCCTTCTTCGAGCCTTCTTATTTCCTTATCGATTCGTCTTGCATTTTGATTGATTTGTGTGTTTTGTCGAGATTTCTCCCAAGGATAATCGATGCCCAAAACCGATCTAAAGACTTACTATTTGTAGGGATCGAATGACGCATCAATTAAGCCGAAAGGTTACCTTTGGATCCGAACACCCTTTCGGACCAAAACCGTTTACGAGCTAGCTTGAGTGGATCAATTAGCTTGTTCAGCTAGTCATGCTCGACCTTTCAGCTGAGCCTAGCTAGCTTCACTTGACTGAACTCCGATCTAGCTCGTTTCAGCTCGTTCTTCGTTTTACCCCTTTGATCTAGATCTTCTTTCAAATCCTTGATCTTAGATGAGCTTGGCGATGCGTGTTATGATGCTTTGGGGTGGGTAAAGACGCGCCCAATGATCCATCTAAGCCAAGCCCTCGGTTCCTCAATACACCCAAGAGTACCCACCCCCCTATAGAGGTTTATTTGCATTTCTCGATCTGTCACCAGTGAACATTACCCATGTCTGAGTAGTCACTAAGTCATTTTAAATAAAATGACTTAATTAAATTCTTGATTGTTCATCAAGGTTCGACTGGTTCGTCCTTGGTTCGATCAAAATCCTTGGTTCGATCAAAATCCTATTTTTGCGCTTTCAGTCCGATCTGAACTCGGATCTCTCGATCAAAACCGAACCAATTTGGCTAAGTCTCGATCAATCCAACTTATACTCGAACCAAACTGATTTTCCCCAGACTTTTCTTTGTTTCTAGACTAAGTCATAGTACGGTTTCAGACTTAGCCTTTTCCCTAGATCCTATTGAGGATCGGGGACATGACAGTGTAAATGTCAAGTATTGAAGCTCTCCTGTCAGGCTTCTATATTCAGTCAGATTTGGTAATGCATCAGAGCCATCAATGGACAACTTCGACTTAACGTCCACGAGAGTAGAAATTGGTTTGCAATCAGTCATACATGCTCGTTCGAGAATGTCTTTGGCATAGGTTGTCTGACTGAGAAAAAGACCATGTTTATTCCTAGATGCCTTGATGCCCAAGAAATGATGTAGTTGGCTGAGATCACTCATTGGAAACTCCCGTTTTAATGCGTGAATGATCTTTTCTAATAGCTTGGTCGTAGATGCGATGAGTATGATGTCGTCAACATACAACAATAAGTAAGTTATATCCACCCCGTTCCTGAAAACGAATAGAGAAGAGTCTGCTCTAATTGCTTTAAACCCCATGCTAAGTAGATAGTCGGCGAATCTAGCATTCCATGCACGAGGAGTCTACTTCAATCCATAAATGGCTTTCTTTAGTTTGCAAACATGTTTCGGTTTTGTCGGGTCGATAAAACCAGGCGGCTGAGACATGTATACAAGCTCGTCCAAGTCACCGTGTAGGAATGCATTTTGAACATCGAGTTGGTTTATCGGCCAGTTGCGTGCAACTCCAATGTTCAGTATAGTTCGGATTGTCGCCGGTTTAACGACGTGACTAAATGTCTCCATGAAATCGACTCCCTCTTCTTGAGATTTTGCCATTAGCCACCAACCTATAGCTTTTTGACGATTCAACAAATCATTAGCGTCAAATTTATGTCGATCAAGTTTCTATTCCATACTTTAGTTAATTATATTTAAGACTAATAATTTTTATAAATTCTGATACACGCTTAGTAATGTGAAAGCGCCCTTGGAGAAGGATTCGTTGGCGGCTGGCTGGTACGAGGCAGCCTCAACATTCCACGCTCTTAAACCTGTGATCAAATGAAGTGAAATTTAGTATTCGTCGTCAAAGCACATATAAAATGAAGAACAATCGAGAGAGAAATGGAAAAGGGAAGAAGTGGTCGAAGGTTTTGAAGAGGAGGCTGTCGGGTACGACTGGTACGGAATGCCGGCTGTACGGAGGAAACGGGACTCAAGTTATTCGACCGGTGGAGCTCCAAAGTTGTCGTCCTTGTACGAGGGTCTCTTTGTTGAGGAAAGAAGCCGATCGGTCGAGACAGAACCCGGAGAATGTCAGATCTGGACGGTGGTTGCTGAGAAAGGTTGCCAGACACGTATGGTACGCCCTCGCCGGGCCGTACAAGAGTTTCTTGAGGAACTTCTCCGCACAAACGATCTCCGATGAGGCTGATTTTTTGTATGGTGGAGTTAGTTGATGAATGAGGAGGATCGATTGTGATAGAACTGAAGGTGACGTCGGAGGGCGGAGGATGACGGTGGTGCAACGAAACAAGCGACGAGTGGTGAAAGAGTGGCGAGAATAGGATGAAATGATGGGCAATGAAGAAAGGACCATCAAGAAGGATGAAGAACTCTTGGATACACCTGATAATCTAGGATATGATGCACCTAGATCGCACAAGATGTTACACACTTATGCATGAGCCAACATGAGAGAAACTTTCTCGGTTTTTGATTTCAAAATGTTAGCTAAAGGATAAAGTTTCTCAAGCACAATTTTTAAATACTAAAGGAAAGAAGGAAGCCCTAAACATGAGGGGCAAAACGCAAATAGC
>OVAO01002975.1:0-11853 GCA_900406285.1 Biscutella auriculata | reverse complement strand
AGCTGGTGGTGCTCCTCTTCTTCCTCCACCACCACCATCTCCTTCCGCTAAATTCTGAAGCAAAGCTTCGTACCCAGCCGCATCGTCGACGTAATCACCTGGATTTCCTGTGTATCGATCTGTTTCCATACGGAACTCGATCGGAGTGTCTTCAATTCCCATTAAAATCTCAGCCCAATCGAGAATTCGGTTTCGTCCGGTTCTTGATCGTGTCGTTATAGGGAATATCCCCCGCTGATTTCTCCCACTCAGATCTTCCTCTTCTTCTTCCTCGTCGTTGACGGTTATATCATCTTCCTCTCCCTCCTCGTCTTCCTCTTCATCATCCTCATCTTCAATTTCATTTCCACTATTGAGTTCCAATCTGAAGAAATCATCTTCGTAAGATAATACATCTAAGCGTGGTGGTGACCGTTGCGAAGGCGCGTGGGCTAACAAGCGGAGCATCTGGAGGAAATGCGAGCCAAAACTCGAGTCTTCCACATTCAGATCTGGAGAAAGTGGCGGAGGTGGCGCCGGAGAAGCATAAACAGCGGGAATCGCCTGGATTGACTCGACGAATCCTTTGGCACATTCGCTGCAGACCACAAAGTCGTTTTCTAAGGTTTCAACAAAGACGCGTTTGTTGCAGTGGTAACACCAGTGCGACGCTGCAGCACCCGGAGAAGATGACGGAGCAGCATCGGACATCGTTATTCCGTCGGGTTATCAGGCTTTCGGGTCCGGATTTGGATCCGATAAGCCGATCCGTGGATGGAGTAAACAATAAAAAAAAAAGGTCACCGTATTATCTTTTTTCCAAAGACATATCTACTCTCATCATCATAAGTGCGTAACCCAATACCCCACCTATATTATGTTAATCATTTTAAGAAATACTAGAGATGCAATATTGTTTCTGCGTGCGTTAATTTTTATTTTGAAATATATATTAATAATTTATACTCTATATTATAAAAAATAATAATATATAATTCTATGTTATACATGATTTTTTATTTGATTTTAAAAATTATTTTAAAAATTGAGTAATATTTAATTAGTTAGAATATTATCATGATTGATATTAGATTTTAAATAGTGTTTGATTTAATATAGGTAAATTAGTAAATAAAGGATGCTAAAATTTCAAAATAATACTGAAATTATTATATAACTTTTTTATTGAAATTTAATAAAAATTTAATACTTTAAAAAACAAAATTTACTCTGTATTATTGTGGGGTAATATGTATAATTTAGACATATTTTAATCTATGACAAAAATTTAAAAATTAAACTCAAAACTTATGTTTAATTCTGTATTTTTAATTTAGGTATACATTAACCTATGATTAATATGTTAAATTTTATTGGTATTTTGTATTTATAATAAAAAAACTATTTGATGAAATTTATAATACAATAAATCTTAAATTTTAAATAATGTCTGATTTAGTATAGAAAAATTAGGGTAATATATTATTGTAAGAATATTTAAACCTATGATTTAAAATTAAAAATTAAAATAAAAACCTATGTTTAATTTTAATTTTTAATTTTATTTAGGCATATTTTATTACGTGTTTATATTTTATTTTATTTTTAACTCTAGAATTTACATTTAAATCTATAAATAGTAAATATTAGTTACAAAATTTAAAATTTGAATTTCTATTACAAAAAACNATTTACATTTAAATCTATAAATAGTAAATATTAGTTACAAAATTTAAAATTTGAATTTATGTTCTTATCGTTATTTTCTATTACAAAAAATNTTAAAATTTGAATTTCTATTACAAAAAACATTTAAATTTAGATTTTTAAAATTTGAATTTACGTTTTTAAAGATATGTATTATGAAATCATATTCTTTATATGTGAATTATTTAAATGTAGTTTTTTTTGTTTTTATTTAGGGAATAATTTTTTTTAACAATATAATTAAGATATTTAATATGCGTTAGAAATATAAACTCTAAAATTGGTTAGAATATGTATAATTTAATTTGCCTAATAATTAAATGAAAAAATCCATTATAACTTTTTGTGGTGGATAAATCATGTTTTAATATAATATAGAATTTTTTTAAGTGATTACAAATTTGAATTTATTTCTTTTTGTTACTAAAAATGATTTAAATGTAAATTTTTATTAAGATTAAATTTGAATTAAGTGCAATAAGATATTTATTTTGAAGGATATTCTTTTGTAAATTTTATGTGGTTATAGTAAAACTTTTTAGTTATCAATAATTAGTATTTAAATGTAGATTTTTATTAAGATAAATTTTGAATTTACATAACAATACTGTTGTAGGATATTTTTAAGATAAAGTAATAAATTTCGAATATTGTTGTTGTACCAGTATTGATTAGAAATATATATAATTTAATTTCCCTATTTTTTAAATCAAGTGATTCATTATGATTTCTTTTAAATAGATACACTTTACTTATAGATATTTCAAAATACTTCAAAAAAAAAAAACTGAATTGTTTAATTTTTTTCACATTCATAATGAAATATATAAATTTGTAATAGCGATTCCATTGTTTCCAAAACTCTCATAAAAACAAAAAAAAATTACACAAGTAAATAATATTACAAAGAGGGATTAGTCTCAAATCTCAAACATAAGAGCCAGAACCAGCAAGGTACTCAGAGATAGTCACAGAGAAATGATCTCTCCATTCACCAAATGTAGCAAATGGCAAAAGACCATTCATCACAGGAAGCACGACCAGAATCACACAGAAGACGACACTTCGCCGCAACCAATACGGAACCATAGTACTCTGTTGTTTTTCCCCTTGACTCACATTTATAGGACCATACATTATACCATATAAAGCTAATGTGAAGACATTTGCAAAGAATTGCCAAATGCAAAACATTGCCCAAAGACTGACCCAGAGTCTGCCGTCACCACCCAACGTGTCTACGCAGAACTTACCAGGTACACCGCAAAATAATCCAAGGAAAAGAACGATGAAAGTTACAGGCATTGTCTGCTTTGAGCCTGATGAACGTTGGATTATGAAGTAAGATACCACGAGGATCATTAAGACAGCGAAAAATATCTGGATCCAAACTCTAAGCCGGCAAATCAAGATGTTAAACCCTGCGTTTATCGATGATACTTGTTTTGGAACCCACCAAGCTGAGCTTTTTTCCTCGGGAGGATCACATATTGAGGTAGCTTCCATGATTCTCTGTTGTGAGAATACATAGGCACCATATAACATACAAACCAGCATGGTGAAGACACTTACGACGAGCCAATCCATGATTCTTATGACCATATCCGCTTTTCTTGTATCTTCTAATTCGGTTTTGAATTTCTCCGCTCTGAATGCAGCTTTCGAAACACCCATCGTAATTTTGGATTTTACGAGATTGTTTGATTCATAGCTTAATGCTAGCTCCGTCTCTTTCAACATTATTTCTCGTTTCTTAAGACCAATCTCCATAATCTTTATGTCGTTAGCTCGTGCTTGCTCTTCTACAGACCTTTCAAAAGTGGTCAAAGACATTGCTGAGCTTCTAGGGATACAAGAGAGTTGTCGAGTTTCTTCGTGCAGGACAATCTCATTCATAGAAGTGATTGGTCTTGCACTGCTTTGAATCGCTTCATAAGCAGACGTAGCAGATGAAGTTTCCTTCACAGATAGCTCGGAGTCCGAGCATTCGTCTAGTGTAGAAGGGTCTAAATTAAACCTCCCAACATTATTATTCTCTGACTCATGCGGCAATGCAGATTGATTGATCATTTTAAGGATCCTTAGAGTGCTGTTAAATGATTTCTCGAAGTTCGTTACAAATGAACCAAGCTTATGACCATAGACCTGTAATCACATAAGTTCAATCAAAGAAAGTCTACAAACTGAAGAATGCGATAAAAATAAGGGGGACTTTAGGCTTACATTGGCTAAAGATTCTTTGACAGCAGAGGCAGAAATCTGCAGAGCATAATCGGTGAAATTTGCAATATTATCAGTACAAAAACCAACCTAAGGCAAAAAAAAGAGATAGAACAGAAACCAGAAGAAATCATTTGCAAATTTATAGTACATACCACTGCAAGATCATCAACATAAACATTCTGACCCGAAGCACTCTTTCTCTCGAGAACCTAGAGAACAAGCAAACAAAAAGCAGTTAAAATTACAGAGTAATGCGAGTCGGTGACTTTTGTTGAAAAATCAAGGCTCAAGCTTTAAAGAAAAGTGAAAGACTAGACAATTCAACTGTGCCAGAGTAGATGATTCAAGTATTGCTTCATTGAAGCTTACTTATAAATCTCCAGAAGAAATTATGCTTTTATTGATCGACTCAGATTCAGATTTTTGAAGAAGATAGTCTCTAAGATTCAGTGGAATTCAAGTACGGTTACTTTGCTTAGATCCTTAAACGAAAGATTTAATACATTGTCTCTGTTTAAGATTTGAATCAAAGAAAAGCTAAACTAAAAGACTCGGGTCAAATTCTAATTGATTTTGTTTCCATAAAGAAGCAAACTTTTAGCAAAGAAAACCTAAATTTCAAGCAAGGTCAACTGTACGATTAAAAGGGAAACAACCCACAACAGAAAACGATTAAAAATCAGAGGTCCAATTTCGTATAAACAGAGGATCTGATGCAGGGAGATGGAGAGAGATAGAAAGATTGAAAATTGATCGAACCAGATTGGCAAAGGCCGCAAAAGACATGCCTAGAGGAAGCGCCAAGGCTTCGGCTTGTCGTTCCGCAACGGTTCGTCGAGCAATACCTAAACGCACCGAAGGGTTTCGCAATCTATGAACCACTCGCGAAACCTTTCGAGTGGAATTGGGATTAGAGGTAGAACATGAAGAAGAAGAGGAAGAAGACGCCTGGTCGTTGTTCATTATCTCTTTCTTCTTTGACTTTAGCTTTCTTTTATCAAAAGCCGATGGCTTCCATTGCTTCTTCATCTTCACATCTCTAAGTTCTTCTCCTAGGGGATCCGATTTATGATTTGCCGTTGAATTCGCCGGATCGGAGATGGGATTTTGGGGTTCCGGCGAAGGAGGGAGGAGAAGGGCGTCCATGACAAATAAACATAATTCATGGGGTCAGTTTGGAACTTTGAGAAAGTATTTAACTTGAAAGAATTTCGACATTTGGTGAAAAGTTTCGAATTTCGAACTTTACCTTTTTTAGAGACAAAACGAATATATGCTGAACCAAATAATTGATTTATGGTGGTTATAGATTTTTCAAGTTCAATGGATTCTAAGCAATAAAATGTTCTTGGTTGTAAAAATTATTAGAATTTATCTGGGTGATTTATCCAAATCATAATTGAATTTATTAATTTTAATTTTTATATTTTAATTTAAGATGGGTGAATACTAAAACATATTTTATTTTAAATATGTAATTATGTAAATTTTATATAATTTAGAATATTACATATTCTATTGAATAATAATATTAGTCGATTAGATTAATTAAATGATATATAATGTTATTAAATAATGATTTTAGTTAATAATTGCAGTAATACAAATTTTGATATTAAAATCATAATTACTCGAGTTAAAAAAAAAAAATCATAATTACAATATTTTACGAATTGAATATAAGATTTTACCTGCACTATGTGATATTTTCAGTTTTATATTTTTAATTTTGTGATACTTTTAGTTTTGTAGTTTTTCTATTTTAATTTTAAATGCGTGATATATTTTTAGATTATATGTTATATAATTCAGGAATATTATATGTAAATTTAAAAACATGTTTCTAACTTTAAAAGAAAATTCTTAAAAAAAATATAAATGTGTTTGATTTTTTAAAATCGTTTCTAATAGATCTTTGATAAAAAAAATATGTTTTTGATATTTAAAAAAATAAAGCAAAATTTAAAATAATTTAGTATATTTTTACGGAAAAGATTTTGTATATATTTAACTTTAATTATATTCATTCTGTGAAATTTCCCAAACTATTTAAATATATATATATAAACTGTATATATTTGTCTATCTTGAGAAAATATCAAATTTTGAATAAAAGTATTATGTACAATTTCGATTTTACTGTTAATGAATAATTTTATTTTATTCTTGAAATTGATTTCTTTGATGACATATAATGTAATGTTTAATGATTATAAGTTTATATTCATAAAAGTGACTCTGAAATAATAATATAGAGTTTTGAGTTAATTTTTTATTTAGAATTTTATGTACAAACAGGATTTTATATATTTTATTTAGAATATATAAAATATAAATAGTTAAATATTTATAATTATTTAAAACATGTATCTTGTTGAAAAAGATAAATAAAATATTAAAATAATTTGACTTCTTTTTATTTTAATAAAAATTCGTTTAAAACTAAAATTCATTATAAAATTTGTTTTTAAATTAAAATTCTTTTTAATATTTCGTTTTAAAATAATATCTTGTTGAAAAGATATTCAAATTTCTCAATTAAAAATATATACATATATTTTCAGTTTTACCTATAATGAAAATTACATATATTTTCAATTTTATTCTTGATAAATTTGTTATTCTTTCCTTAGATTATTTTATTATAATGACATATCATGTAATACTTTAATAATTTTAACGTTATATTCTTAAATGTGACTCTTAAATAATACTACATAGATAAATATAAATATTCATGTTCTTTATGCAAATGAAGATTAAATAGGTAAAAAAACTTTTCTTTTAAATGTCATTAGATTTATACCCGCGTACATGTATGCGGAGTTTTTTATTATTAACATTTATTAAATTAAATTTATGTGGTATTAATTTAAATAAGTGATAATTATTGATAGAATTATTTAAATCTATATTTTACTGATATCTTATCCAATAAATACACAACAAGTAACGTTAGTCAAGTGGTAAAACACTTGGCATCATTGTTACCAGGTCGGGGTTTCGAGTCCATTTGTAGCCTACTAAAGTTGACAAAAAAACACACACAACCATACAAATAATTATTTTTTTAAGTTTTGTAAAATGGATCTTAGAAAAAAGAGAAAATAATGATAGTGATTATTTTTTAAAAAAAACATTGGTTAAGAATAATAATATAAAAGTATATAGGAAATTTTCTTAATCTAAGGGAGAAGAAAAAATGAAAAATGCTTCTATTTTTTTGTTACCGTCATAATGAAAGACTTTAAAATATCTAAAGATATTGTAATGTAGAAAACAAAAACTGATTGGGTAAACTTTAAATAGGTAGTTATTTTTTAAAGTGTTTTTTTTTCACTAAAAAACCTTATTTATTGATCACAATAAGTGAGTTATACAATAAGAATGTTATTATGAAAAATAAATCTTCGTTGATAAAATTGTAAGTTCTTTGCCAATATGTATGCCTCTTTGTTTGATGCTCGCTGAGTCCACTGTATCCGTACATTACCAAATTTTCCTTTCCATATTTGAATATCTCATACCCAATTAAGAAGGTTGAAATCTCAATCACCACCTTTAATCAAATTTATCACGCCTTTGTTGTCTCCCTCCAAAATGATAATTTTATAGCCATGAATCCAACAAAACTCAAGACTCGCAAGTAAAGCTTGAAGTTCATCTTTTAGAGCCGAGGATACTAAACACCCACACATTTGCGTAGCTCCTTTAAACATTCCAGAGTGATCTCGGATTATAGCACCCACTACTGAAGGTTGACCCGAGCCACTAAGCGGGAGGTACATTCCAAGCCGATGAGGTTGATATATTTAGATTCTAAGAACGTGTATGATGCTCCGTATGGACCGAAGTTCGATTTAACCATTCCATTGTATCATTCTGAGCCATATCTACCACTTCATTCCAGGTCTAATTTTTCCTTTGGTAAAGAAGAACATTTCTTGATTCGCATAGAGGTAGGTGGTTAAGATGATTACCGATGTCTGGAGAATTATATAAGTCGATAAAGATCTTAATTTTTTGTTCCACCGAAAGTGAACCATCGAGAATTCCTAAGGAACTAAAACATGATGCTCTCCAAATCGCACATGCATAAGAGCATGTAAAGAAAAGGTGATCGGTTGTTTTTTCTCCTTGGCAACATCTTGGACCATCCGTTGATGTAATAATATGCCTCCTTATGAGTTTTTCACATGATGCCAAACACTGAGCTAGCAACTTCCAAAGAAAGTGGTTGATTTTCGGTGGCATTTTAAGTTTCCAAATCTCGCTTTTTATCTCCATGTTACCCGGGATTATAGCAGGATTAATGTTATGGATTGATTATGAAATCCAATAACCAGACTTGACCGAATAGTTTCCTGACTTGATATAATGCCATCCTAGAATATCCAAGTTCGAGTAGAGACTGAGCTTTATATATTATCCTCGCATCTTCAGCACAGACTATCTTCAGCACAGACGGTAACATCAATTTTATCATGGTCCCATCTATTATAAAATTCAATACTTTATCTAATCAAGATTTCTGCAAAATGAATTCCCTAGATATATGGAAATCTTGTTTTGGACGTAGAATAAAAAATCCACCATTATTTTGTATCTCTCTAATTTCATATACTTTTTTATTCATATTATTTTCATTAAAAAATGTTGTAAGAAAATATTATAACAAAAGTTATAGCTACTTATTTAACCATATACCGTCTACCAATCATTTTTTTTTTTTAATAACAAACTAGAATTGAACCTGTGAATGAATATTTTTACACGCTTATTTATGTTTTGATTTGGAAATTATATGGAAATATTGACTAATATTTAATTAATCAAAATATAGACTTTTAATATTATTTTATTTAATATAAATAAATTCAACCTATTATTAAATTTTTAACAAATAATTTATGTTTTAAATTTTAATGATTTTATAAATATTATTTGAACTATATGATTTGTATTTTGTTGTAATAAAATATCGATTGAAAATAATAAATAATAATATTGATTAAACATGTAATCGTAATATTTCTTTAAAATTATAAAATATTAGGTTAATACCCATGCCATGCATGGGTTAAATTGCAATGGACAAAATTATTAATAATTATATATAAAGTATATAATATATAATATAAATTATCATTATATTTCTTTTATAAAAATATTGAGTTGAATGAAAATAAATTTATGTTTTTGTATATTATTATAATTTAATCCTAAAATTTAAGATGTTAAATGGTAATTAGTCATCTTTGCTTCAAGATTATACAATTTGCGTGATCATCTATAAATAAATAAAAAACATGAACTACAATTTAATATGTTCCCAGTTTTTAAATAAAATACCACAATATAGAAGAGGATGATTTTGAATAAAGTAAATATTTATTTAAAATATAAATAAAGAACTTTTATGAAGAATATATTGTTTGGAAACACGGATAGTAACAATCAATTAAAAACGAATCAAATAACAAGTGATGTTAGTCTAGTGGTAAAACACATGGCATCACTAGTTACCAGGTCGGGGGTTCGAGTATCTGTGAGAGCATTTGCTCCTCTCCTTTGTGAGAGTTTGGGTTAGTGGACTAGCTCTTTGTGGCCCACAAAAGTTGACAAAAAAAGAAAACGAATCAAATTATAATTTTTAAATCCTACAAAATATAAATAACAAAGAATATTCCTCTAAGTATATTTTTTAAAAAATAGTGATATATTACTTTAGAGAAATAATGTTATAAAATAATTAAATCTTACAAATTACATAACAAATAATATTTCCATAGTGATATTTTTTCAAAGAAAATTGTGATATATTATAGTAGAAAACTAATATTATTGTAACAAATATTTACTTAATCATCCTAAGAAATAATTCATTATAAGTTTTTGTGATAAATTTATTCTGCTTTAATATACTAGATCATTTAAGAACATCTCATTAAGTTTAGTTAATAAATAATATATACTGTTTTGTTTATTTTATTGATATAAAAATAATTACTCAAAACAGAAAGTTTATCTTATAAATTAGTATTTAAATAAAAAACTTATATACATATTTTGTTTTGTTTTTATATTATTTAGTGTTTATTATTAAAATAAAATTATAACTTATTTTTGTCATCTATTTATAGATTAACTTTTAAACACATCAAAACAAAACTTAAAATCAGAAAATATATATTAAAAATATAAATATTAAAACTACAATATATAAACATAAAATAAAAAATCGTATTAAAAACTAATACAAAATTAAAATCTAACAACATTCAGATTTCTATAAAAAAAATAAAATTTACGATAAAAAAAAATCTATAATCTAAAAATTAAAATTATAACGACTATGTTAGGCGAGCTTAATTATAGTAAACAATTTTATGCAATTTTCTTACTTATGTTGTCATGATTTTGTTTACACGGTTTTGTTTTCGTTACGTTTGTGAAGGTGACTAAATGTTCGGGAAGGATCGAACACCTGACTCGATGCAGCATAACACCAACTTTAACGTTGGACTAAATGTTCGATTAAACATTGTCTTCTTCTATACACATATGACATTATTTAAAAAAATTAAAATATTTATAGAAAAATGCCGTCGCTCCTATAGGTTTCTTATTCGCCGTTTCTTTTGATCTCAATACTCAATGATGTAAAACAAACTTGTAGTTAAACACAAGCATGATCGACTTAGAACAATTCAAGGGCCAGCTTTAACTCTCCTGGAGTTTTCTCTCTCGCCAAGCTCCTCTTGCAGACAACTAAACACTTTGCCGTTGTCATCCTCTCCATCTACGGCAGTTGGAGATGGAGTTCTCATGTGTATAGCCGTTTTTGTGTACATGAATCGGAGCTTTCAACGCGTGGTGTTATTCCGATCTCAAGTTTCTATTTCCGGCGTTATATAAGGAAGCTTTTTGCGGAGCTGTATCCTCCCTGGTGGTTAAGCCAAAATCCTTGGTGTTCTAGCCTTTCGTTTTTTGGAATTGTCATACCTTTCCGATGATTCTCAACCGATTGGTGATTTGACGTCGTTTGTCTCGGCTGAGTGATGAACGCCATCGATGGCTTGTTTCTGTTCCTATCGGTGGTCTCATGTGGATCAAGATTTTCTGTCATTGCTTGTGTAAAGTTATCGAAAGCTTTCTCTCATCGGTGAACCGTCGTCCGGTGTGCTTTCCGGCGGAGGGACATGATTGCTGGACCAGTGTGTTCACGTGTCTCTTTTACTTCGCGAGTTGTGGCTGCAACGAGGATCTGATGTATGATGTCCACGTGGTTTCTTTCGAAAATAACACGTGGAAACAAGAGTTTGAGGGAGATATTGTTGGGCCCAATTTGGATCTAAGATTGAGAAAAACCCTAAATATTTCTTTTTTTGTTGGGCTTTTAAGTTTATTTGGGCTTTTGTTTTTATTTTAAGTTTAAGTCTTTTAGTTAATGATAATAAATCAACTATATTAGTTATATTAATTAGGAGTTTTTTTCTTAGAAGCTTGTCTCACCGTCTATTTCTGTTTCGGCTAGGTCCGAATATTTGGAATGGCGTGGGAGTTATCCGGCTTTGTCATAGTAAGTTCGGATCGTTGAATCCTTATGTTTAGGATTCATTTTATTCCCTTATGGGAATTTCTTTCTTCTGTGTGAGGAAATCTCTATCTCTCTGTAGGTTGTGTTTACCCTTTAGTGGGTCAGTTTCTTCCCCTTGTGGGACTAGGTTCTTGTNAAAAAAAAAAAAAAAAAAAAAAAGAATCTGGAGGTGCTTGAGAGAAGGACCGGTCCTCCGTGTAGGAGTTTGGGAGCGCGTGAAGGACTCACACGCGCGCGCGTGCAGACTATTTCTTTTTTTTTAAAAAAAAAAATTTTCCCTCTTTTTCTGATTTTTTTTCAGCTTTTTTCTTTTTTTTTCCTTTCTTTATTTCTGCAGGTCATTT